>JAOSBL010000007.1:22967584-22984074 GCA_027568915.1 Erythroxylum roraimae
ATATTGAATTTTTAATATGGGCAGAGTGTAGAGTCCACTAACACGAATTGGGCTTGAGTCAACCATTGTCCAAATAACTAGAACTAGTTGTTTGGATAGTTAACCCTTACCACTTATAAACCCTTTAACATTTCATGTCTAGGCAATATGGGACACTCTAACACTGTTGTGATGAAACGATCACTTAACATGGTATCAGAGCGGGTTGCTCTTATGTTAGTCGTTAACACCTCAAAATGAGAGATTATGTCACGTGTTAGACTCACACGTGAGGGGGGTGTGTTGAAATATAAGAGTGGGAGTTTGTCCCACATTGGAAAAAGAAAGGAAAGAAAGACAACATATAAGTCTAGTGGGTTACTCTACTTATCACCAATTGGTTTTAGAATGGAACCTCACTTAGGCTTGTATGTGGTCTAGCTTTCCTTCTCGTGTGGGCCCATAGGCTCATTGTAAATTTTAACACTAATCAAATATCAATAATATAGTATTCTAATTGAACTTGAACTTGACCTAAATTAATTAAATTTGATTTAAATTAATATAAAGAGGTATATATTTACTACCCCTTCTTTCTTTTATTATCCTCTCTCGCTAGACTAACTCTAGCATGAGCATAGAATTCTGGTGCCTCTTCACCTTGTTATGATATAGAACACTTCTTTCTCTATGCTAATATCAGCATAAAGTAAGTGTTATGTTGCGTTCTATCTGATTATCGTCAAATCTGCTTTTTTGACTAGAACGCGTAAACTGAGATTAAGAGTCAAGCTCTTGTTGTTACACCTGGAGCTTTTGCATGGTCATATGACTATTATTTATATTGTATCTAACTCCTGTCATAGAAATTCCCTTTCACAAATGGCACTCCCCCTGCTTCCCTGGCATTATAAAGGAGATAGGTTACATGAAAATGGGGTTTCGAGTGTGGTAGGTGATGAGTATAATATGAAGAGCTCCTGAGGATAAGATATGAAATGGAGTCTTTCTATGCACTTTTGACTTATGTAATAGTGGTGGATGTTGTTTTCATAACCTGAATTCCCAGATATTTGTTGGATATCAAACCATTTTTTGTATGAATCAATCATCTAAACAAAGATATTTGTTGGATACAGATTTTTTTCTAGTGAATCACCCGTCTAGAATAAAATAAAATAAATTTGGAACATTCATAAATGTTCATTTTTATAAATTTATGTATTAAATACTCATTTTTGTGCATAAAATAACCATATCAAATTTACTAAAATTCTCACATCAATTATGAACCTCATAGCTTAATATATAAATAATTTCTCCTTCAGAAAGGAGCTTAACAAAAATTTAAATAATATATGAAATATGTTATTTTTCTTGTTTTCTTATATTTTCTATTACAAGACCAATCATGAAATAGCCCTTGCTTCCTAATCTCAAGATTACACTCTGTTCTTACAAATAGAAAATCTACTTTGTGGGTTATTTTCATTATAATTTATGTGTTCATGCATATCATTTTGATAAATAATAACAAAAATTCAGTACAGATTTCGCTTAAATGTGAAATTTAAAAATGTCTAATAATATACAATCTTATCTCTAGCTAGTTCTAAATTAGTATACCTATCAAATATATTACACATATTATATGTATATTGAGATATGTTTGGGAGTTCATTCGACAAATTTGATTAGTACATGTTTGAATCCTAATGTTACTGCAGACTTCTACTCATTGTTTTCTCGTTCAAAAAAGGTGCTAAGATATATTTGAACCCATTTTTTTACTCGCATGCTCAATTCAATTATGTATTTCAGCTTTCCAGTTAGGAGATGTAGGTGAGGTTTGGCAGTGAAAAGACTAATCACGAACAATAGCTTCTGCCCTTTTCTCCTGGTGCCACATCAATAGAGCCGATAGCTATTTGAGCAATTTAAGGATCTTTTGCTCAATCTGGTAGAGTCAAAGTTACTTGCTTCCTTTCGAAATGAGCTTGAAGTTGATAAAGAAAGTCTGTTGTTGTCTCAATTACGGCAACCTAACTTTACATGACATACGTCATTCATTGGTAAACCTCTAGCGACCTTTATCACAGAACATGACACGAGTTCAATAAAACTAATTTGATGTAATAGATTTGATAGTTTTAAGTTATTTAAATAATTCTTAAACGTACGTAATGATTATGCAAACAAATATTAAATTATGTAATGAAATTGACATCTAAATATATTAATTTTTACCTAATTTATTGGTGACTTCTAGAGGAATCAGATCTTCTGTTTCAGTTAGGATATTCTTATTATATTCTATTAAATTTTATCCACATATTTATATGGACTCTACATAAATGTATGAATGAGATTTAATAAAACAGAATTAAAACATGATAACTAAAATAGAGTTGAATCAGAATAACTAAAACAAATGATTTGATGTTATCTCTAATTACCTTTACCACATATCATGACACGAGTTCATTATAATTACTTTGATGTAACAGATTTGATAGTTTTAAGTTATTTAAATAATTTTTAAATGTATGTAATGATTATACACACAAATATTAAATTATGTAATTGAAGCAACATTTAAATATATTAAGTCTTAACATCATTTTTTGGTAACTTCTAGTGGGATTAGATATTCTATTTTAGTTATAGGATTCTTATCATGTTCTATTAAATTTCATCTACATATTTGTATAGACCCCACATAAATATATGGATGAGATTTAATAAAACAGAATAACTAGAACAGAGTTAGAACATAATAAAATTTGATGTGACGTCTAACTACTTTTACCATAGAACATGACACGAGTTCACTATAACTAATTTGATGTAATAGATTTGATAGTTTTAAGTTATTTAAATAATTTTTAAATGTATGTAATAATTATACAAACAAATATTAAATTATGTAATTGAAGTGACTTCTAAATATATTAAGTCTTCCCGTCATTCATCGGTAATTTTTAGTAGGACCAGATCTTCTGTTCCGATTATGATATTCTTATCATATTGGATTAAATCTTATCCATATATTTATATGAGTCCCACATAAATATATGGATAAGATTTAATATAACAAAATTGGAACAGAGTAACTAGAACATAGTTGGAACAGAATAACTGAAACAGAGAATTTGATGTGAATTCTAGTTACCTTTACCACAAAACAAGATACGAGTTTATTATAACTAATTTGATGTAATAGATTTGATGGTTTTAAGTTACTTAAATAATTTTTGAATGTATGTAATGATTATACAAACAAATATTAAATTATGTAATTGAAGTGACATTTAAATATATTAAGTCTTAAAATTTTAGGTGTATATAAATTAATAAGTATAGATTTATTATTTAAAATAACCCTACTTAATGTTAAAACGACGTTGTTTTAGACATTTTTTATAAGTTAAGAAAATGTTTAATTCGGTCGGATGTTGAAAATAAAATTATTTTAAGTATTAAACAAAATTGAATAGGATTATTTTAGATAGAAACTTCCAATTCGAAACTAGTAGCTTAACTCTTAAAATTACTTGGAAAATCTCATCTAATCTCGTTGGCCACCCTTGAAGAGGCATTCACATTAACTTTGTTTCCATATGTTGTGGAGCCTGCAACAGATGACATAGATTAAAGAGCTTGTTTCTAGTTCAAGCTATCTTTTTATTTTGTCTGGTTTTTGACTTGCACCAAACGTTAGTAACATGAAATTTGACTACTAACAAGCAGCTCATGGTCATCATCAGTCATCCACAGCGCAACCAACAAGAAATCCACACCCAACCGTGGACAACACACACAGACCTCTCACTCACACAATCAATCCACGCACGTTAGGCCCGAGACAGACCACAGCAATCAACCTCACTAAAGTCACATATAAGAGATATCAATTAGATAGAATTCTAAGCCAACACGTTTCTTTTTTTTTCACAGGGTGTTTTAGGAGAGTCTTAATTATGAGAAGACACTAATTCTCGCTCAAATCGAGTAGATCCCTTGCTAGAGGTAAAGTTCTGACCTCAAGTTTTAAACGGCTGCATACATAAGAGCGGTTCGAATCCGCAACCTCACTTAAGTCAGAAGAGCACTTTACCAACTCACCTGCACCTTTCGGTTAAGTCAAAACGTTTCTAAGTCAATACATTTGTCTCATATTGCAAATGTTTAAAATACAACTTTTAGATCATATATAAATCCAATCTCACTTTGATTTGAATTTTAAACTCATTAACATTATCTTAGATGTTCAATTATCAAAAAATGTCAAAACCAAATAATAAGATATGTACCATATATCTTAACAATTACAATATGAGAAATGCTGTTAGCTAGCAGAAGGGTGAGGAGAAGTCAAGAAAAATCAGACAGGACATACCCTGAAGACATAAACGAACATGATAATCGAGCTAAGTTTTTGTTAGGCTAAGGTTCACTCTAATCTCATTTTGCCATGTATATTCAATTAATCCTCTCTTTTTTCATGTGAAATCCTCGATTCTTAAAATAGTGTTTTAATCATGTGATCTACATAAATATGTGGATGAGATTAACTGACACATGGATGAAACTGGTTAATAAGAATAGAAGATCTGATCCTATCTTTTTTAACTAGTGAGTAAGAGTACATCTTCACCTCTTTATTATGATATATAAGAGTTCTATCACATTAAAGTTATAAAAATTATTTCACTTTTTCATAACATGTCTTATGTTTCAAAACTTATTTAAAAAATATATTATGATATTAATAAGTACAAAAAGATATTCTCTTATTGAGTTTACTTTATATTTAATAGAGTTTATATGATCATTTTGATAAGGTTTTAATTAACTCAAGATTTTTTCAATAATTTTCAAATTTTATGAGTGTATTTTTAAAAATACAAATCACATGAGAAGTTTTTATCTTTTATCCTATGATCAAAATTATATTTTAATCATTAACATGTTTTGATACAAAGGTACTCAAAAGCTTTGGCTTGGAGTTGGTTCTATAGTGTAGTGGTTAGCACTATGGACTTTGAATCCAGCAACCTGGGTTTGACTCCCTGTAGGAGCTTTTTCAATGTTATGTATTTATCATCTATCTTGTTTTGGGTTGGTAGGCCCAAACGTCTATTTGTCACTTGGGCCTACAAAAGCCTTTTTCTTATTTTGTTTAAGTTTAGCCCAGCCAACTAATGCCACAGCACAAACATACTTTCTTTTCTTTAAGAGATTTTACACCAATACACAACCTTTCTTTGAATATCATAAGTTTAACTTAAATGTTATTTATAGTTTTTTTTTAAACAGAGGAATCCGTAGTCGCTATTTTTTATATGCGCACTAAATAAATCTCGGATTTGACGCAATAGCTTGCAAATTACGCCAACTAAATTTGCACCTTAATATTTGCAAAATAGTATAATTTGCACTCTTGAACCTAATTTTGTGAGAGTTTTGTTAAATCTATGCAATGATATTGTTAACCCGTGGCACAGTGACTTACTAATTGTACACTACGACCATCTGAATGTTAATGTAGTTTATTATTTTCAAAAAAATTTTGGTATTTAATTGTCAAAATTATTAAAAATATATATATTATACTGTTATTCTATAAAAGCAATTTTTTATTAGCACTTTTCCCAAAAATATATAAAAATTAGACAATATTAATTACTTTTTAATAATATTTAATTAAGAAAGGTATAAAACTATGATTAATTATCTAATAATATGAAAAATATAACAACAACAATAACAACAACAATAATAATAATAATATGAAGTATCAGCTTTATTCATACCTTCTTTAGTTTTAAAGATGGTAAGAAAAGAATTATAAGAATCACAATTTATACATAATTATTAATTGTAATGATAAACGTATGATTTTTTTTTAAAATTTATGTTGTAAATTTGACATTTATAGTTAAAAAGGCATAATACTCTTTTTTTAGTAAAAAATGATTTATATCAAAATTTAAGCCAATTCTTTAACCCTTGTGTTATGTTATGTTTTATTTATTATATAATATAATTTTAATAATAAAATTAGAATAAATTAACTTTTGTTTACAAAACATAACTGAATAATAATTATTATAATATTAGTACATATATAATTAATAAATATAGCTTTTTCATAGATATTAAAAAATTGTTACATTATATTTTAATATACATACATTAATTTATAATAAATAATATTTTTTAATTTATGTTGCATATACAAAAATAAAAATGTAATATAATTTTATTTTAATAATTTTAACAATTAAATATTAATAAAAATTATATCATAGCCAAAACTATTATATGTCATGTTACAGCACAAATTAGTATTAGGAATAATATAATATGAATTATCTTAAAATTTATGTTAAATATTAAGAATCGAATTACATATTTTATTCTAAAATATTGACAAAATTTAAAAATAATAATTATTAGGTCACTGTCCATGTTAGTAGAATTGTAACAAAATTATAAATTAGTTGAGAAAAACCTAACAAAATTAAGTTTTAAAAATATAAATTATACTATTTTATAAAAGTCAAAGTACAAATTTGTAATAAAAAAACATAATACTTTGAAAGATATTATGTGCCATCAAGCCTGTTTTATCCGGTATCAATTTTCTGTTCTAGTTACTCTGTTTAAATCTTGGTCTATTAAATCTCATCTATGTATTTATGTAGAGTCTATATAAATGTGTTAATAAAATTTAATAAAATATGATAAAAACGCCAAAACCGAACAAGAGATCTGACCCTATTTTATCATTGTGCCGTTCTTCACTAGCAATAAATTCTAGGCACAGGCATTAATGGCACAGACGATCTTCTCTAACACATACACACTCGTAAAAAGAAGCTAACGTTTTAAAAATTTCCGCCTTAACGTATTCAATATACAAGACTCTCTATTTTATAAAAATTTTAAAAGATTATAATATAAGTAACTTTTTAAAATATTTTTTTTTAAAAAAATTGTTTTCCTGCTTTTGAACCTTATAACTTTTAACGTCAACCCAATAACAACTTCCTAATATAAAAGACGGCAAAATAATAATAATAATAAACTAAAATGAGAAAATGACGCAACACGACATGCCAATTGGGAGAATCGAATCGACCGGAGTGAGTGACAGAAAGGAGAAAAATCCCAAGTTTTGTGCTTACAAAGGAACCAGAATTACCTGTCGCTTTTGTCGGAAGAAGCTGCACACAAGACACCCTCCAGATGGACACCAACACTTACCAACGTTAGCCATCAACTCGAATCAACGTTAAACCCTGTAATTTGCAGCTATTTAGCTTTACATGGAACCAGACCAGCTCTCTCGATCATGAATCTTAACGTGACTCTAGCATGACCCTACAGTGGTGGGTTGTCTGAACCGAAGCCTCGTGGGTGGCAGAGGAAGAATAATAAATATTCAAGCTTTTGATGCTGATCCTAGTACCCAACACAACTACACAGATTGTCACTGCTTGTTAATGCTTTTTGAGAACATTCGGTATGGCAATCAATGAAAGTCAAACTGGATAATACATTTTTCTTTTGCAGTATTGTTGGGAAAGGAGCCGCCTTTTTTTGCTTTTTCATATCAACCAGTTTTTGGGGTTTCTTTATTTGATGTTATTTTCATTTATTTTCCTTTGGGTTTTTCTTGAATTTTCTTTTTGGAGTTGGTATTGTGTGAGTAAAAAACTGACTTGGTCTATCTGTTCCGCACTGGATTTTGGAATTTCAGGAAAAAAAAGCCGGCTTTTTGCTTGAGGGGAGAGAAAGAGAGGGGTTGAAATGAGGGAGATGCATGCGGTCCCACCACCACCACCTCTTGATTCGTCTGCCGGAGCTGATTCCTCCTCCGGTGACGACGATGGGACGGATCGGCTCAGGATTTACCAAGCCTGGAAAGGCAGTAACGTAAGCTACTACTTTCTTTCAGTCGATCTGAAGTAAAGTTTAATTTGATCAATCAAAAGTGAAAATGAAACATCAGTCCAAAATTCAGGCTTGTGTTACTGGTCTTGATTGATGAAAGCGTAATCTTTGAGTTTGAATTCTGAAAGATTGGGATTAAGGTTTCTCTTACCAATGGAATTTAGCAGATGGAGATGTTAATTTTGGAGGTAGCATACGAAAGCTTTGATGTTCTTCTGTTCTTCAGGGATTATAGGTGAACAATTGGATATGAAGGTTTCTACTTTGTGTTAGTGGTTAATTAACTGAGAATTTTGCAGTTACTAGGTTGATTGATGATTCTATACAGACCAGTGGTTCAGCTTACTTATTCCTTGAAAAATCTCTCCCGAGTTTCTTCATAGGCTGGTGATTTTTCTTCTTCTGTACTCCTTTGGTAGAGTTTTTTGTTTTGGCAACTTTCTGCTGAAATCTATTTTGCTGTTACTCGCACCATTATCCTCCCTTTTCCCCGATCTCTTTCCGCTTTTGCATTTCTGATATGCAGCTATATGATCAGCCTCAGTCATCCTGTTAATCTTCTTGACAAGTTCTATAAAGACCAAGGTTTTACCTTCTGGTTGTACGAATCTGAAAATTTAGGATGTTGATACTTTAGCTCTGCTAAGGTGAAGTATTTTAGGTGAAGCTTCCATTTTATCAAAAAATGCAGTAATTTCTGTTACCATGTGGTGATAACCATGCTTAGATACAACATCATGGTACAGAATTTACTCTTCATTGGTCAAATATCCGCTGATTCGACTGATCACTATTGCCACGTCAAAGGAAATTTCACAATGAGACGTATTACAGTATTAAGGGAAATTTATCTTCCCAATAGCATATCATAATATTTGATTTCGTTAATTAGTAATTCAAGAATTGCTCTATTTACTCGTTATCTTATTATTGCCTGATATCATTTGTTTGCAGGTATTCTTGCTTAACGGGAGGCTGATATTTGGACCAGATGCAAGATCCTTGTTATTAACATTATTTCTTATAATAGCTCCTGTTGTCATCTTCTGTGTCTTTGTAGCAAGAAAGCTTATGGATGATTTTCCTCATCACCTGGGGATATCTATAGTAGTTGTTGTTGTTGCCCTGACAATCATAGTAAGTTATTCTTCTTTCTTGAATCTTTTTGTTTCATTTATTTTCTGTGATCTGTTTCCACGATGAATTATTGATAGAATGATCATTTGCTCCTGGATTATATTCTCTAAATTTTTTCACCTCCATTTAAGGAAGGAGTCCTAACTACTATGTTAGTGACAGGAAAACCTTAGATTCTACTTTGATCTGTAACTAATGAATGTATTCTCGTTTCAGGATTTGGTCTTTCTTCTGCTAACCTCTGGAAGAGATCCTGGTATTGTACCTCGCAATTCTCATCCTGGACAGTCTGAGCTTATGCGTGGCCAAACCCCACCTTTCCGTTTGCCGCGTACAAAAGATGTCCTTATCAACGGGATCGTTGTGAAGACCAAGTATTGTGAAACCTGCCTGCTTTACCGGCCTCCTCGTTGTTCTCACTGTTCAATATGCAATAACTGTGTGGAAAAATTTGATCATCACTGTCCTTGGGTCGGTCAATGCATAGGACTGGTAATGAAAGACAATAGTTTCATTCTCTGCATTTTCATAGGCATTTCCATGATTCTGCATGCCTTAAGGAAACCTGAAACTTTTGGGTGTACAATTTAACCAAGTTTCTTTTGGAGGTAAACTCTTGTCCACTAAAAGACGATTGAAGTACTGTACTCTGAAATGCATGAACTTGACGATCAGCTTCCATGTTGTTATTTTATTGCGTCTATATGTTATTGTATAATCTATCTAATTTTAGAAGTCTTCTGATTTTGGGTGCAGCGCAATTACCGATTCTTCTTCATGTTCGTCTTCTCCGCAACTATAATCTGTGTATATGTTCATGCATTTTGCTGGGTATATATCACCAGAATCATGAATGGGGAGAACAAGTCAATTTGGAAAGCAATGCTTAAGACTCCTGCTTCCATTGCATTACTAATTTACACTTTTGTTTCAGTGTGGTTTGTTGGTGGACTTAGTGTGTTCCATTTGTATCTTATCAGTAAAAACCAGGTAGGGAAGAGTCATTGGTGATTGACACCTATAATTTCGTTCTCTGCATTTATAATCTTGTTGTCCTTAAAGTAAGCTATCGTTATAAGTTGATGTTGAAGTTAATTTCCTTTGTTCTAATATTGTATATTTTTCTCAACTTTTTTTTTTTTTTGTGTTTTGACAGTCTACCTATGAAAACTTTAGATACCGATTCGATGGACTACCTAATCCATTTGATGGGGGATGTCTCAAGAACTTCAAGGATGTATTTTTCACAAGTATTCCCTCATCTAAGAACAATTTCAGGGCCATAGTTCCAACGAGACCTCAAATCCCAGCTAGGGTGGATGATGACAGTTTTGTTAACTCAAAAAAAGAGAAGTCAGCGGGTGACTTAGAGACGGGACGAAAGCCAGAATGGGACGAGTCTGTTGAAGAACTGGAGAATCGTTCAGTCCGAAGTGGCGACAATGTGGATGAAGATGGCCGATTCAATGATGTCTCCCCAGAATTAAGTCGGATCCTTCTTCCACAAGGTATGGAAGGGCAGCTTGTCGTACGGTCTAGGCGCCCTAGCTTGGGAAGGATAAGTGGAAACTGGGAAATGTCATCTGACGATCCTGCTTTAATAGCTGCAATTGAAGCAAACCAGCTCTCTAATGGTAACTGGAAGTCCAAAAGCCAACGTTCACAAGAAAACACAAGGAGATGACATCGGAGGAAGGCAGAAAATTTGTTGTTTAAGCCATATGAAAAACTGAAGGTATAAATAAAAAAATTGAAAAAATGGAAGAAAAAAAAAGAAGAGTGCATGTGCAGGTTATGCTTACTGTGTATTTATTTTCTCCGGCAATCAATTACTGTGTTAGCTCTCATCTTTCTTTTTTCTTCATTTTGATTAAAATCCCCTGTATCTAAATACTTCCCATTGTTATTCTGTATGGTATCGTGCCAACCCTTGTCTCAGCTTTTAGGTTCCTGTAATTCACGAAATATGTACTTTTCCATCATCACCACCACGAGTTTTTAAGTGCTTGTGTTGTGTAAAGACCATACAAGCTTAAAAATCTCAGGCCACCTGGTATGGCAGTATGTGACCACCTAAAACCATACAAGCTTACAAAATCTCAGGCCACCTGGTATGGCAGTATGTGACCACCCAAAATTTATCATTTTTTGACAATCTGAAGCTTACTGAAATGATGAACAGTCAGTTTCTGTTCTGTTTCTTGATTCTTTCTTGAACTACAATTAAATTCAATACAAAAAACAATGTGCGGTTCTTGTCTCTCATTATAAGTAGTGTTATTAATTATCAAACATTAAGATCAATCACAAGGGAGAATTGGAAACTTAGAGCAATGCAGAGTTGCTCTGACCCACTAATTGCTTATTTTCTGATTTCTCCCGAATTTATAATCTTTCAAGTGTCAACTTAGTACTCTATCCCTTCTTGAGTCTCATCATCAGAGAGTTGCAAGATGCACCACTCAGCATCATTCAAAAACGGCAACAAGTCCTTCAACTGTGTCAGTAACTTGGAGAACATCTTACAGTTCCACGTGAAACTTGAGGAACTACAGATATTATGTGATCAAGCTAAAGTATATCGCAAGCCTGCCAATCCTGTCTTCTAAATACTCTTCTGTGTCTCTATTACAAGACAGCTATCAAGCTCTTGACTATTGTTCAATGAAGAATATCTAAACTAAAGTGAAAAAGAAAAATCCATCACAAATATCACCAACATTTTGATATGAAGAAATGGTATTCTATAGGGAATCGGTCAAATAGCTAAATGAGCAGTTCAACTAGCTATGTCCATGTCAAATAGCTAAACGAGCAGTTCAACTAGCTATGTCCATCCACTCTTAGTTTCTACTTTCGACAAAGACATTCATGTTTTCTCAAAGGCCAAAAAGAATAAGAATATGCTAGCATCTGGAACAACATATACCACTAGAAGTTAAGAAGGGAGATGGAAGAAAACATTTGAATCCAAAATCAATCATATCATTTCTGAGGCCTCAAATAAACCGAGGATCAATTCCATAGTATCTTGAATATGGAAGTTTATTAATGTAACAAAAAAGATATCAAGTGATACAAATTCAATTGGAATTGAAGGCCAAGTTGCACTAACTTAACCAAATCTGCCAGCCATTATTGTTTGAACATCATTGCATAGACTGGAATCGTTTCATAATCATAAGGCTCATTTCCATATACCTCTGTGCGCAGTGGGAAAGGCATGAGGATTCACCGGAACTAAACTTACTCCCAGGTGTACCAGTAATGCATTTGTCCCAACAAGCACTTGTTAGCTTCGCCACCATCTCATTAACCATGGCTTTTTCTTTCTCTTGCTGCATACCAACCAAGTGATTTAGAAACAAGAAACAACAAAATCCCACAAATGCAAAAGATATTTATTTCCGTTAATTCCACATTTGGTTTGAATCCAAATCTTTCAGCATACCCAAAAGAACAAAAAGGTCTTCATTCTTTCACATGATACTATCACTGCCACCACCAATTCATAGGCAGCGTAAGATTCTTATATATCAATGTAAAGTGCCTTCCACACCAACAATAAACCCGAACTAAATACCCAAAAGGATTCAAATTTTATACGCTCTACACCAATTATTCAACTTTACGGGATCTAAGAATTGCAACCCACCGACTAAAATCAATTTCTCAAATCATGTAGATCATGGATTTGATAAGCAGAAAAGCGAGAAAAAGAAACGAAAAAGACAGAGAATTCACATTGGAGCAACATTACACAAGCAACTAAACTCACGTTGAGGAAACTCTGCAATTCAGTGGAGTTAAGTGACGAAGGATCCATTGCTCGTTGGGTTTTTGGTTTCTTCGGTCGCTAAAACCCTAATTCACTCCCTCAAAGCTCTATAAACCCTAGACGAAAGGCGTCGTTCTGTACAGCCACTCGAGCAAAAACGACACCGAACTACTGGACTTGTTGAAATCCTCTGGCTAAGTTTAATGGGCTTACACAAAAGCTCATAATCCATTGATAGTTTACGTAAGAAGAAAAACATTAAACTTATTATTATCATTTTTAATTAGATTATTAAAATTTAAATTATGTAAATGATACTGATTCAACAATAGTTAAAATAAAAGGTAAAATAACACAATATGAAATAGAAAAATTCTATAATAATTATTGTAAATTTAGAAAGTACATTATAAATTTTAAAATATTAAAAATAAAATAATAAACTAAAATCAATCAGTCTAATTAATTCGGAAACTTATTATTATCATTTTTAATTAGATTATTAAAATTAATTTATCTATTAAATTAATAAAATTCTATAATAAGTTTTTTAAATTTAGAAAGATGCATTATAAAATTTTAAATATTAAAAAATAAAAATAATAAACTAAAATTGATCAATCTAATTAATTCAAAAACCTATTTTTTCATTTTTAATTAGATTATTAAAATTAATTTATCTATTCAATTAATAGTTTAAATTTTCATAATATATGTATGCATCAATTTATTTCTTTATTTGTTGTTATAAAAGGATAATGTGTATTTCATATAAAATAAAAGACAATATATTTGTACAATTAAATTTTAAATTCTTCGACTGATAAGAATAATTTTTTTCAATCATATTTTAAATTTTTTAATTTAATTTAATTTTAGCCAATTTTATAACTGTGTAATACCAATTAAACTTTTTAAACTTCGGTTTAATTAAAATATATTAAATAAAAACTAATTTGATTTTATTTAATATATTTTAATTAAACTTTAAATTTTCGATAAGTAAAGATAGTTTTCTTTTCTAATTATATTCTAAATTCTTCAATTTTATTCAATTTTTACTGTATATCAATTTTATGATGGTCTAATATCAATTGAATATTTAAACGTTAAACTTTTTATTTTATCGGTTTAATTTTGAATCTAGTTTTTAAAATATTGCTATTAACCGAAAAATATAACAAAACAAGATTTTTGGCTTTATATGGGCATAAGCTATTTTTAATTGACTGAACTTAGAACTTCTGCTTCAAATTCAGTCAAAACAAAATATAAAAAAAACAATGTTTTTAAAATCGAGCAAGTTCATTTAATTTAATAGTGAAAATTTTGAACCGATTGATTGAGTCGATCGATTTGATTTATTTTAATAATATTTTTAAAAATTTTGATTAATTTATTGGCTAATTTTCGTAAACAAATCAGTTTTTATAAATCAAAATAAATCGAATAATTTTTATTTAACAATTTTCTTAATTAAAATTTAAATTGATAAGAAAGACAGCCTTTTTTGTTTTGTTTATATTAATAAGAGCAAACAAGAGAATTGAACTATTTCTCTTGACCCTTTATTAGTCCTTTTGAGAGGGATGACTGAAAAAGTTAAAGGAACTAAGGTGCATAATAATGTTCTGCATTTTGCCAACACTCTTTGCTAAATTTAATTAATAGGAATAAAGGTTTCACATGTTAGCATATAAATTATTTTCTAATTTTAAATCTTAGAAATTAATTCTAACACTTATTCACTCTGAAAAATGAAATATTGCTAATAATTTTAAAGTAATAATAAAATTCTAGATTTTAAAAAAGTATGAAAATATAATGTCCAATTGCATATATTAATTGTTGAGACAGACCATTTTAAAACAAAATACTTATTTTATTTTTTAATAATTGAATTCATAGTTATTACTCTTCGAATATATATTTAATAATTTATTAGACAAATATAATAATTTAAAAAGTATATATTTTAAATAAATTATTTGACGAGTTAATAACTTTAAAACAAATACGAATTAAGTAAAATTTATAGTAAAATACAATTAATTGCTTAAATTTTAATTTTCATTAATTAAGTATAAATTTTATTTTAATAGATTTTTAATTTATTATTTTAATAAATGTGTATTAAATAATATATCAATCGCATCTTCTACATAATTTTTTGTGAAGACAAGAAATTTTAAAATTTAAAAGATTTAATCGATGTAAAATCATAATAAAATCGGTTAAATTAAAGAATTTAAAACATAATTAAAAGAGATTGTTAACATGGGTTGTTAAATAATAATTAATTGATTTATTTTAATTTATAAAAATTTATTAATTTAAGAAAATAGAACGATTAATAATTTTGAACAACAAAATTTATTAAAATAAATCAAATCAAAAAATTAAAAGGTACAATTGAATGGGTCAAATCAGTTAAATTTTTTAATCAGATTACAACTAAAATGGATATTAATCAAAGGCGAAAAGCATGACATCACAAAGAAAAATCCATCACGAATATCATTAACATTTTGGTATGAAGAAATGGTATTCTAAAGGGAATCAGTCAAATAGCTAAATGAGCAGTTCAACTAGCTATGTCCTTCCATTCCTAGTTTCTACTTTCGACAAAGACATTCATGTTTTCTCAAAGGCCAAAAAGAATACGAATATGCTAGCACGTGGAACAACACATATCACTGGAAGTTAAGAAGGGAGATGAAAGAAAACCCTTGAATCCAAAATCAATCTTATCATTTCTGAGGCCTCAAATAAACCGAGGATCAATTCCATAGTATCTTGAATATAGAAATAAATTAATGTAACAAAACAGATATCAAGTGATACGAATTCAATTGGAATAGAAGGCCCAGTTGCACTCACTTAACCAAATCTGTCAGCCCATTACTGCTTGAACATCATTGCATAGACTGGAATCGTTTCATGATCATAAGGCCCATATCCATAAACCTCTGCTCGCAGTGGGAAAGGCATGAGGAGTCCCTCCTGGAGACGAACTCACTTCCAGGTGTACCAGTAATGCATTTGTCAACACATTTGTCACAACAAGCAATTGTCAACTTCGTCACCATCTCATTCATGGCTTTTTATTTTCTCTTGCTGCATACCAACCGAGCCATTCAGAAACAAGAAATAACAAAACCCCACAAAACTCATCACCATCATTAAATTGCAACAGATATTTATTTCCGTTAATTCCACATTTGGTTTGAATCCAAATCTTTCAGCATGCCCAGAAGAACAAAAAGGTCTTCATTCTTTCACACGATACCATCATTGCCACCACCAATTCATAGGCAGCGTAAGATTCTTATATATCAGTGTAAAGTGCCTTCCCTACCAATGACAAATCAGAACTAAACACCCAAAAACATTCAAATTCTATAAGCTCTATTCCAAACCCACCAGTAAACTGAAATCAATTTCTCAAGTAGACGATGGATTTGATAAGCAGAAAAGCGAGAAATGTACTTTCTACCAAACATTTTCCATAACATCAATTAGGTTCAAAATTGAAACACAGGTCTTGCTTTCACCTGCTATTAGAGGCCGCGCGATTGAACGGCTCGTAGAATTGACAGTTTTGAAGAAACAGAAAATTGTAACAACAAATCAG
>JAOSBL010000007.1:23050747-23062514 GCA_027568915.1 Erythroxylum roraimae
CTAGAAACATGTATCCTAGCATTCTTATTAAACAACAACCTAGATACGATCATAGGTGTAATTGAATAATAGCATTATGAATCAAGAACCAATGAGCAAGCGAAATACATGTACGACATGCAATCAATCAAGTGAATATCTTCTTAATCCTAATTCCTACTTATGATTATCGAAACTGAACGTCATATTTCGTTAATCTAGCGATTGAATCAGTTAATCTCTAGTTGCGCACCTAAAAACCAACGAATTCAGCTAGGAAGAATAGATCTGAAGATATCCAATGTTCATTAACAATGTAAATTCTATTCAAAACATCTCACCATTATAACATGTAACATGGATCCCCTCAACCAAGACAAAAGATTTAGCTACGCATAATCGAATTGAAAGCAAAAGAAATAACAAAGTAATAAGTCTCCATCCCTGGTTCTTTTGTGAAAAATGTGAAAACACCAATTGAAAGCATGCAGAAAATGTAAAGAACAAAAGCAAGAAAGTGCCGTAACCCCAAATCACCGAAACCTATTATAAAACCTAATGTGTAATTGCGTCAATCAACAACTCTCCTTTATGCCTATTTCTTCGTTATCTTCCCTTGATTTTCTCCAGATAATGCACTCTTCTATTTTCGGTAGGTAACTCCGTTGAAAGATGGCAAGATAATCTTTAAAGATTGTGATAAGTTTGAATTTGACTTCTGAAATTTTATCTGCAGATTTATTCCATCCTTAGGCGTACCCACGTTTAGTCACTGAATTTTTGTCAATTTGGAAATTTCGGATTTTCTTCCCTCTTTTGCATATTTTTTATTCCATTTCGTCTCTAAGATGTTGAAAACCACCTGTAAACAATTATAAGGTAATTCCATCAATTCCGGATAATAATTTCAACACCTTAATAATAAATAAGTCCACAATAGGTGCAATTTAATGACTTAACATATTTATACATGAATAAAAACAAATTTTAAAAGATAAATTTGGAAAATATAAATCTAATATCTGATGTTTTTTAAAATATAAAAAGCTCCTTTGCATGCAAAAAAGCTTATGAAAAATTAAACTAAAAGAAATTACACCTAAAGACACTAATATCAATAAAAAGGGTCATAAAACGATTTTAATATTCTTCAAGAAACTTGTCATCAGTTATATCTTCCTTTTGGATACACATCAATAGCCCCCCTATTCTCTATAATCCTCTGGTCTCTCAGATACTATCACAAGGGTCGTTATCTACTCCGAGAAGGCAAACAGCTTGCCGGAAACATCAGAAAGTCGACCAAGAAACACATCTGAGTGATGTTTCCTGGTGTTTCAACGACCAAAATGTAATTGCACTAGACAACAAACAAAAAGCTGATCATCATCACCCAATGATGATCCAATCAACTTGCATGCCTGTATGATTTCTTAAATTTCTAGTTCTTCATATGGCTAGCAATATAACTACGGGATAAGGACGTGATTGATTACCATGTTCATCTCAGTCCTTTCCCATTTGGGGAGGGACCAGTGTAGTGAAGATGGTTGGGACGGTGCAGCCTATGGTTGTGGCCAATAGGGCCGGTCGGACCCACCAGGCACCACCATGGTCAGCCAGGAAAGGGAGGAGCAACCATGCATGGCAAAACCCTCTTGGCAATTGAATTGGGATGTCTCTTTGGTCTAGTAAAGAACAAGAGAGACGGATAAAGTCTATATGTAAATGGAACGTGAAATTGATATGTTTTGGTGATGTCTTCATCTTCTTTGTTTGCTAAGGCATGGGTTGTCCCTAATATGGATTATGGAATTGAAGGACATAGTTCCCCACCTGTTTTCTGTCTGTACTTGCACGATATTACAGTAAATTATGATAACAATTTGAATCATAATTATAATATTGCGATTATAAATATAATTATGGCCTGTAATTTAAAATGTTGGATTATTTTTTTACAAAATTGCAATTATTGGCTATTATTTTGTAAATTTAAAGTATTAGAATTTATAATTAAAATTGTAAATTACAATATCAGCTTATTACAACAAATTACGATAATAGTTTGAACCATAAATATTTTTTTTTTGGGTACAACCATAACTATAATATTGTGATTATAAATATGATTATGGTCTATAATTTAAAATTTTGAATTACAATATAAATTTTTTGCAAATTTGCAATTATTTTGTTGGTCTAAAGTACTACAATTCATGATCATTGATTAATCATAGAGACCAAAGTCAACATACTAAAATGTAGTTTTAATTTACAAAAATTGAACGCACAAGATATTTTTTTTATTTGATTATGGTATCTTATTATCTCAAAATCCTAACAAGACTTTGAACTAATAAGAACTAACACAAATAAGGAAAAAATATGAATATCGAAATAATAAAAATTTAGTTATGGTCAGAATTTTATTCGTGTCAAAATTTAAAATTGTTTAAGGCGTCTTTTAATTAACACTTAATTTTATTCATAAATTATAAGAATTATATGCATATATATATCTAATGAATGAAGTAACCAAAGAATGGTTGGCTGCATGCTTTGTTTTATCCGGTCAACGTGATAATAAACGACATTATTCATTTTTTCGAAATCTTACAATGGCATTAAAAGAGTGAAGGCTGTTTTAAGAGTCGTGAAACTTATAAGGTAGCAGGTGAAGAGGGGAGTACAAGAGGAAGGGAACCTTTCGTCATATTCAAGCTTTTCTCAGGAGGCGCTTGGTTCATAAAAAGTAATGGGAATAAGAATGGGAATGAATATAGGGAGGAATGAGAATGGATATAATCATTATAATTATAATGATTGGTTAAGATGAAGGAATGATTACCATTATTATTGATAGTGGTTAGTTTGTAAAAAATATTGTAATTAAGTAATTACAAAATGAATTATATTTTAATTAATGAATGAATTATATTTTAATTAATTACAATATTTTAATTAATGAATAAATTATATTTTAATTAATTATATTGCAATTAATTAATTATTTATAATATTTTAATTAATGAATAGTTATATTTTAATTAATAATAATAAGTTAATTAAATATAATATAATTAATTAAATAATAATAATATAATTAATTATATTGTAATTAATTAATTAATTATAATATTTTAATTAATGAATAATTATATTTTAATTAATGGATAGTTATATTTTAATGAAAAGTTATATTTTAATCAATTAATATTTTAATTAAATATAATGTAATTAATTAAATAATAATAATATTTTAATTAATTATATTGTAATTAATTAATAATTATATTTTAATTAATAATTATATTTTTAATTAATTACAATATTTTAATTAATTATAATGTAATTAATTATTTAATTGATTTCAACATAATTAATTGATTTAACTATATTTAATTAATTATAGTGCAATCACTCTCATTCGTCTAGATTATGAGAAGAATGGAGGATTGTCCAAAACTAAAGAATGAAAATCTTAGGCCTTTAATGATAGGTTCATACTAACCATCAATTTTCATTCCATATCTATACCCCTTTTTCCATACCCCTCAAACAAACACACCCTCAATATTTTCCTGTTGGGTCCTACGGGTATTAATGCACATGTGGTATTTGTCCTTTCCTGCCAACTTGTCCCCAACACAAAAATGCCTCTTCCTAAGTAGCTTTAGCTTACTTACATCTCCATCTCTCTGCCAACTTTGTTTTCATTACATGAAACAGTCGACGAGATGTTCATCATTTCTTGTTCTTTTCCCTTTTATTCATCAGGAGGTAGTATCTAGTAGGGTCTGTATTAAATGAGCTAACAGTACCCACGTCCAAGTAACCATTTAATGAATTATCAGATCGAAGAGCAGCAAAAATTACCTTCAAATTGTTGTTAGATGGGTTGAGATGAACTCAATGCATTATGAATAATATCAAAACGAACTTTTCTTAGTAATATAATGTTAGGTAGACATAACAAAACTTGTCGGAGAATGTTAAAAGGCTAGGGTTGGTGAGTTGATAATAGCTGAAGTTTGTATTTGGTACGTGCAATGACTATGACCATGCACTAACATTCTTCAGTTTGTTTACATTCGTGTCGATCGAAGGAATTGTGATTCTTCTCTAAAGGACGAATGAAGAGGATGTTACAAATTTACAAGTAAAATAATAGACATAAAGATAAAATAGGTTGCATATAAAAATATGATTCATAAAATATTATCTTAAAATTTTGTGTTAAGATATAATGTCTGCTTATATAAATGATTACTTCGATCCGGTCTAATCTTTCTCCAAACTCTCTTAAAACCTTTCGGAGCTAAGTAGCAACTCCCCACTTGCCGACTAACCTATAACCACTGAAACTCTAATAACAACAACAACAACATCATATTTGTCGAACCATTCATTTTATTATAATTAATAAAAAGCCGTTTCTTTTATATTTTTGAATCATACCATACAAAAAAAATATTGTTAACTCGAACTTGACTTGAGGTTATCTATTAAGACAAGAAGAGACAAATGTGGGCTGTTTCCTCTACTTTTTCTTCTTCTTCTTAGTCATCGTCATGTTCTTCTTCTTCCATGTGACAGATGGTACAACAAAATATGACCTGCAGACCAATCAAACTTCTTCAAGTTCTGGTCGTTTCGCTCGAGAAGGAAGCAGTCGCATGCATGCATTGGATGGGAACTAAATGCCACTCTCCTCAGTACTACCATTTCATTTTCTGACTTTTAATTCATCACATGGATCCTGCGTACGACCGTCAATGGTTCAAATTCCACCTCTCACAACACGTGAATCATAACCAAACAACGAATGTGACAAATGGTTACTTCCTACCTTTTTTTTTTTCTTCTCTTTTTTCCAATATGAATTTTCAAAGACTTTCATTTTGATCAAAAGGGTATGAGAAATCAGCTAATGATATGATACGATACTATTAAATGATTAAGATATGAAATCAATTTTTTGTTTACCAATGAACAATAGGTAAATTCTTAAAATTGGTATAAATTGAGTTATTGTATAATAATGTAAGAGGTGAAAAGGATTATATTGGGGAAATAATTTTTTATTTTTATTAAAAATTGGTATAAATTTATAGATACAAAGAACAAAAAATAATTAACCTTGCATTTATTTAAAAAAATTAACATTAGTGGAATATAATAAATTCTTTCATAAATTTTAATAATTTTTCTACTAATTATTTGTTTAGTTCCTTCTACAAAAGAATTACAAACAATTATATACCATAAAACCCTAATTGCATTAACTTACCTAGTTCTCTTCTATTATAAATTACTATATTTAAAATATTTATTATATAAAACATTTTAAAGTTAAAAAAAATTATATACACTTAAAAGTGGCCGATGTATAAATGATTTTAAAACGGACTCTCTATTCATTGGATACAAGATAGAGAAAATTATCAAAATTTTAAGGTTCGTGACCAAACTTGTTTCAAGATTTTGGATTGAATCGATATACTTTGTTTTGTATCTTTCTTTTAATCATTCCTACAAATGACTGTTCATGTATGTTTGTCATTAAGCTTGTTTACTTGTGTTTTTTCATATGAATCTCTTGCTTCTATATCAATCCTAATGGTAGAGTTGGGCTATTTTTAAAAACTCTAACAGACCTAAGGCCCAATGGGAAGCCCAATTTGAAAAAGGGCTTATTATAAACCCAAACATAATAAAAATGGGCTGGCTCATTCAAAATAGAACTGCATCATTTAGAAGTTCGTGAAAAGTTTTAAATTATAAATTTCAAATTAATGATGATATAAAAGAAAGTTATAATTTTCTTTGCTTTGAATTGAATTTATTATTATTTGATGGGTCTTGAACTTAGGGTTTTAAATTGTTAAAGACATATAATAATAGGCTTAAGAAGATTAATGATAAAAAAATTTAACCGATTCGGCTAGTTCGATCGTAAAAATCTTAAACTATTCAACTTTTTAATTCAGATTTTAACTTTCGGGTTCGATTTACTTTAATAACTTTTATTTTTAAAAACCAATCAATTTATTAATTAATTGATCAAATTTTGTAAAATAATAAATTCTTATAAATTAAAATAAATCAATTAATTTTTATTTAACAAACTTTTTTTTCAACTAAGCTTTAAAATTTCGATCAATAAGGACAATATCTTTCAATCATATTTTAATTTATTTTAATTTTATTAAATCTTTAGTCGATTTTATAACAATCTAATATTGATTGAACCTTTTAACCTTAAACATCTTGTCTTACTTGTTTAACT
Source organism: Erythroxylum roraimae (assembly GCA_027568915.1). Lineage (NCBI taxonomy): Eukaryota > Viridiplantae > Streptophyta > Magnoliopsida > Malpighiales > Erythroxylaceae > Erythroxylum > Erythroxylum roraimae. The sequence goes on from JAOSBL010000007.1 coordinate 23,057,019, forward strand.
TCCGATCCGGTTTTTAAAACAATGAAAAAGACTACACCTACTTGTTGGAGAATGTTAAAGGGTTTGGTGAGTTGATAATAGCTAAAAGTGTGTGTTTGGTATATGCAATGACTAAGAACATACACTAACATTGCTTCAATTGGTTTCCATTCATGTCGAAGCAATTGTGATTCTTCTCTGAACAAAAAGAGTTCTTTAAAAATTCACAATTAGAGTAATTTTACATCAAAAAAGATATAAAAATGAAGTGAATTATATATAAAAATAAGACTCGCATAATTCGTTATATCAAAATTTTGTGTTGAGATATAAAATCTTGCTTGTATAAAGAATTATTTAGATCCGATTCAATTTCCCCTCAGACTCTCTCAAAATCCTTTTGAGCTAATTATAGCAGCGCCCCACTTGTCGGCCTACCTATAACCACCAACCTCCAACAACAACAACATATCTCTTGGACCATTCATTTCCTGAGTTGTTTGTTTCATCTACGAATGTTATCTGATTCCAAAAAATGATATTATTTTAATATGATTAATTTTAAATTGTTTCTTTATAATTTTTTAACCATACAAAACAATATTGTTAACTCTAGCTTGACACTTGATATTCTCAACTCTTAGTTTCATCTATTAAGACAATAAGATAATCATGTGGGCTGTTTTCTTCTTCTTCTTCTTCTTCCTCTTCCTCCACCTCCTCCTCCTCTTCCTCCACCTCCTCCATGCGACAGATGGTACAACGAAAAATCGAACTTCCTCTCACCACATTTAATGTTACCAATTTTATTGGAAAAAGGGACCAAAGCATGTGAAGAAGAGACTCGTTCCTTCAAGTCGGGTCCTTTCACTAGAGGACGATCGCAGTTGCATGGATGCATTGCATGGGAAACTAAATCCCAGTCTCCTCCGTACTACCATTCATCTTCCGTCTTTTAATTCATCACATGGTCCCCTGTACGACCATCAATGTTTCATACGACCATCAATGGTTCAAATTCCACCTCTGATCACAACATGTGAATCATAACCAAACTAGAATGTGACCCAGACGCTTACTTTCCATATTCTTTTTTTCTCTTTTTTCCAACATGAAATTTCAGAGACTTTCATTTTGATCAAAAGGGTATGAGAAATCAGCTAATGATATGATATGATACTATTAAATGATTAAGATATGAAATCAATTTTTTGTTTACCAATGAACAATAGGTCAATTATTAAAATTGAGTAGTTGTATAATAATGTAAGAGGTGAAAAGGATTACATTGAGGAGATAATTTTTAATTTTTATTAAAAATTGGTATAAATTTATAGATATAAAGAATATGAAATAATTAACCTAGCATTTATTTTAAAAAATTAACATTAGTGGAATATGATAAAAGTTTTCCATAAAATTTAATAATTTATTTCTACTAATTATTTGTTTACTTCCTTCTACAAAAGAATTACAAACAATTATATACTATAAAACCCTAATTGCATCAACGTTCCTAGTTGCCTTCTATTATAAATTACTATATTATATTATTTTATTATATAAAATATTTTATAATTTTAAAAATTATATAAAGAGTTGTAGGATGAATGATTTTAAAACAGATCCTCCATTCATTAGAAAGAAAATAGAGAAAATTATCAACATTTTAGGATTCATAACCGAACTTGTTTCAAGATTTTGGATTGAATCCGTATATGCGCTTGTTTGGTAAATAGCTTATCAGTCATTTTTTGGTAGATTAAAAGGGTTTAGCAGTTTAACCATGTTAAATTGCTGATAATTATGTTTGGTTATTAATTGATTGAGTTAGCGGATTCAACCCAATCCGTTTTTTCTCCAGCAGCTAAAAAATTAAGGGACTAAAAGATTATTATATCCAAAAATTATTACAAAGTACTCAAAGAGATAAAGATAGAGATATAAATTTGACTTAATTTAGACGAAATTTAAAAAGTTAATCAATAAATTAAAATTTTAATATTAAATTAAAATTTTTTAAAAATTAAATTTTTATCTTTAATTATATTACATTAATTACTTTTGTATAAACCCGATATTTAATTAGTCCCTTTTTATTTCAATTTTTAGTATATAATATTATTATCACTTATCTATTATGTTTAATTCAATGCAACTTAATTAAAAATTAATAAGTCAAATTTAAATTAATTATTTTTATATAAGTTTAAATTTTAAGAGATTAATATAAATAATTTTTTTCAAAATATTTTTATTTTAATTTAATATATTAAAAATATAGTTTCAATTTTTCAAAATTAAAAATTAAACTTAAAATAACAAAAAATTATATTTCTTTAAATTAGAAATTAAATCGATATTATTTTTAAAGACCTAATTTCATATTAAGCTTGTTAATGCTGCGTTTGAGAAAAAAAAACTCCTGGTGTGATCCATTCTCAAGCTTATTTTTAGTGGTATTTTAGTGATCTCTCAAATTCTTCAGTTGACCCTTGCAAATTTAAGAGAATCTTGATAAGTTTTTAATAGAACTCATTTATCATTGAGAAGTTGTATTGAGAGGGCTTTCGATGTTTTTTAAGCTCGATGGAAGATATATAAGAAAATGATAGTGTTGACTTCTTTTGCTCTATCTAAATTCTTATAAGAATATTCAAAGAAATATTAAGATATAAATAGTTAATACTCATGTCCTTATAAATTTTTTAAGTCATTTTACACATAAATAATTAATACTAATCAACAAAATTTAGCGTATATTTTAAAATAAACAATTAATATCATCCGCTGGTCAAATTAACTGTATTAATCCGCTATTAGCTAACCTCTGATAAAATTAAATAACAGCTAATGCAATCTGTTGATTGTCAAACATGGCTATATCTTGTTTTGTAACTTTCTTTTTTTAATGTTCTTACAAATGCTTGTTCATGTACGTTTATAATTAGAGGTTCAAGCAGAAGCTTGTTTATGTAGTTTTTTTATGAATCCCTTGCCTCCATCTAAACACTTAGCCTCTGTTTGGTTGGCCTTATACCAGTAGAACTTTTATCAGTAGAGCTTTTTTCTGTAGATCTTTTATGAGAGGAACTTTTCTAAGAAGCCAGTTGACTGTTTGACTGTCATTTAAAAAAGAGCTTTTTTAAAAGAGCTTCATATAGCAAACTATTTGACAACATAAAAATAAAAAACACTTTTAATTTTAACTATATTTTATTTTGTAATAAAAATAATTCATGCATATAAATATTATTTAAAGTATATTAAACAATATGTAAAGCACAATATATTAATTATTATATAATTTTAAACCATATGAAACATAAATGAAAATATATCTAACCAAATCTTTTATATAGATTATAACATAAGTAAAACTAATATCAAAAATAAATATTAAAACATATAAAAAAAGCCAAATAGAGAAGATGAGTTTGCAAGATAAACGTAAAGATGAGTTTGTGAGTATTGTAAGAATTATGTGTAAAACATAAGGACAAAAGGAACTAAAAAATAGGCTCATTAATTGATTTGAGAAATCTACCCGAAAAACCATTTGAGAGGCTTTTTTAGAAGCTCCAAATTTGAGCTTCTTAAAAAGCTGTATTTTAACTGCAAAAAAAGTCATATCTATTAAAGAAGTGTTTTTTATTTTACAGCAAAACACTATTTTTCCTAAAAATGACTTTCATGGTGAAGAAAATTACTTATTGATTTTTCAAAAGCCCATCCAAATAGACACTTAGAATGGTAAAGTTCGGCTATTTTAAAAAACTCAACCAGGACTAAGGCCCAATAAGGGAATGCCATAAGATGGAGGCCCAATAAGAAAATTCTATAAGATGGAGGCCCAATTTGAGGAAAGAACGGCTTAATCTAAATCCAAACATCCGAAAAATGGGCTGGATCACTCAAAACGGAACGGCGTCGTATGGACATGGCGCTAAGTAACGAAAGCCGAGATTCGGACACCATAATTTTCCCTTCACGTCGACGATTTCAGTTCACATGCGTCTCCAAATCCCGCTCCCTAGTCAAAGTGCTATATAAATCAAAATCGAAGACAATGAGGCTATTGCAGTTGGGTCTGTTGGTTGCTTCAGTTTCTGGACTCTTCTTGATCATCGTCTTATAATCGGGCTAGGTCCTACAATACATTACTAATCGATCTTTGAGTTTCTGTGTTGTTTGTATGCCGTACATTGCAGGATAGAGGAGGTTTGGTCGTGGATGATGTTTGTTTAGCGTTTTTTTTTTCAATTTTTAAGATGTAGTTGGGATCCAACGGCTGTCGAGTGAAGATGTGGAAGCATTGCAATCTCTGCAGACTAGTTTCAAGAAGTGTGTGCTAAAGTTTGGATCTTTAATTCGAACTGGTTTATTAGGGTCTTAAAGTGTAGAGCTTTTCGTGATATGCATCAAATGGTTTGATATTTCTGTTTTGGGACGTTGGCTTGATGATGCAGAGTGCAAATGGGTTAGGTTTACAAGCTCTAACTGGCAAGGATAGTTGCCAGGTGATAATGAACTTCCCTAGTGACACTGTTTGCCTGGTGATAATGAACTTCCTTAGTGACACTGTCCCCATGTGGGTATGGTTATCTTTCTTGATGTATTCCAAGATTCTATTGAAAACGGAACTTTTTCATGATCTAAAACATCATCAATAAATTGGCACATGAGAATGTACAATAAGTTGATTTATTCTTGATTGATGATTTACGTTACGTGGTAACAGAAAGACCTGACAACCGGAGAACTTGAAGGATTGCGCTTTGAGTTCAACCTCTGTGAAGCTGTTGCTACATGGGAGCAGGTAAGCTTAACCTTTTACATAAGTCTGGCATAAGTTATGCCATTGCAAATTATAGTTTTATGTTTCCTGTTTGGTGTTCCATTTTATCAAATGTGCTATATTTCTAACTTGATAGCGTTTACTGACCAGACAAAGGATGTACTATTTGTTCTTTTTTTAAAGTCAATATCTGAAATGTTGATCTTATCAAATGTTAGGAAATCCTGTTTTGCTTTTATCCCCTATACAACTTAACTTTCTAAATCTGTATGTCTGTACTGTGCAGGAAATTCCAATAAACAATGGTATATTTAATGTTAGGTACATCATTTGGATCAGCAGCAAAGGGAACTGGATTGAAGGCTCTTGAATTTGCTCTCTCTGTTTGCGAGAAAGTAGATATGTATGGTTTCACGGTGGATCCAGGATATAAAGAATGGTACAACTCTTTCGATTATGAACGTCTCCAAAAGATTTTCATGCACAAGTTTTGTGTTTGTACGACCAACAATCTATTTTCCTTCAGGACTAGTTTTGTGTTTGTAGGAGCAGGATCTGAAGACTCACTTCGTGCCTGTTCCATTAGACCAGGGCCGTTCTTATAGTTTTATAGGCCCTAGGCGAAATTAAAAAAAAAGGCTCCAATAAATTGATAATATACTTAAGTTTACATATTTGTATGAAACATAAATGACTCAATTTATAAGTTTACATAACCA
>JAOSBL010000007.1:23064227-23075028 GCA_027568915.1 Erythroxylum roraimae
GTAGGCCTAACCCGAAGGCCCATGATGGGCAGGCCTTGGGTTAATATTAATGGCTAGGTCCCCACAAGCAGTCCCTAAATATACATACATATAATCTCTTTACGGTTTGTCCCATTGGTAACTGTAATCACAAAAAGAGAAAGTGGATTTGCTGTGGAAGCCTTAGCCATCACCGAACGCTTGAGCGGTGTCTTCATAATTCATTAATCATGTCTTCAACACGTAAGTATTGGTATTCTTTATCATGTATGGTAAACTTGATTATGGTTTTCTTACATCACATAATTTTAAAAACTTTTAAAATGTACATTAAATTAAAAAATATAAAAACCTATATGCTATAAATTTGTTATTAATATAATAATTTATAAATAAATCGTTAATAACATATAATAACTTATAAATTATTTATAGCAGCAAACTGTTTTTTTTTTTGGTTTAAGAACTTCAGATTCTCTATTTGTTAAGTTGGGAACGTGATCATCATGTTTCAAAACTCGGACCAGACCGGTCGGTTCGACCGGTTCTATCGGTGACCAGTAGGTTATCTGATCCGAATGACTTCTAAAAATCAGTCTCTAATTGAACCAGTGCGAACCGGTCAATTGACCAGTTAAATCGGGACTGGTCGAACCGGTTGGTCACTGGTTCAATGAATTTTTTATTTTTTTATTTTGCTTTTATTCTTTCTAAAAAGTTAATGTGTTTTTTTGATTCTTTCAAAAGTAAAACCCACCTTTTCTTAAGAAATATAACAGAAGTATAGAAATTTATATTATTTGGTATATTTTTTATTTTTAATATTACTAATATTATATATAATTAAATATAATTATTGCGTAATTATGACGTACACCGATTCGACCGGTAGTCGAATCGGTCGAAGTGATGACCAATAAGGTCTTTGATTCGACGTTCAGTCCGAGTTTCAAAATCGTATCTATACTAATTTTACTATTTTAACTCTGTTTTATTATATTTCACCTATATTTTTACGTGAGTTTTACGTAAACGCGTGGATAAGATGAATTAGAATAAAGCTTTAAGTTTTAACAGCAATTTCATTGGTTATGTTTCATTATTAGTGTTTACGAATTCGCCGTTTTCCATAACTTCATCAAATTCTTCTTTATTTTTGGAAAAAGAAACAAAGCATACTAATGATAACACGACAATTGTCGTTTCGTCCCTTTTGATGTCGTTTAACTCTCCTTCCTTCCATTTATGGGTCTCTAAACGATAGCTATCGTCACCCTAATTGAGGAAGACACGTGTCAAACACCCACTTGACCTACGCAGTCTCCTTCTTCGCAGCAAGAACGCACTCCACTCTCTTCGAATTCCTCTTCCACCTCTCTCTCTCTCGCTTTGTCTTCCTCTCTCTCTCTCTCTATATATCTATAGATATACGTGTAGAGACATTTAGGAACCCTAAAAGGAAGGCAGAAACATTTTTTGGATCTTGAATTCTTGATATTGTCGTCATACATGGCGGAGACACAGCCACCGGAGGGTCAGCTTGACGGCTTCGGAGGAGGTTCAAACACCGTCACTTCCTCGGAAGCCGTCGGTTCAAAACGACAGCGTAGACCTAGCGTTCGATTGGGAGAAATCGGCGGCGACCATATCTACGACGGAGTTCATGCTCGAAGAACGATGGGAAACAGACAGTGGAAGCATAACAACAACCTTTCTCTTGATCATAGTAAGAAGGATTCAGGTAAAGGTTCAAAGACTCGAGTTTTAACAAATTTAACTACCACCGGCGAGTTCGCCGAAACCCTAGATGATGATAGAGAGCCTAATTTGGACACAGTTGCACTTGCGAGTTGGAGGGTGAAAGATTCGAAGAAAAGAGCGTCGAATGCCACCACGAAGAGGGTCCGATCCAATTGGGTCTCGAAAATTGACGACGGAGGTGGAGACTTTGCCGGCGGAAATGTGGACGGAGATGAGAAGTATAGTGGTGGTGAGGATATGGAAAATAGTTATAGGGAATTTGGTTTGGAGAATTCGGAGAGTCCATTGAAAGAAGATAGCCCAGTTCATTCTCTTGAGAATTTGGGTGATGGGAACGAGAGAAATGAGAGGGAAATGTATTACAATACAAGGGGAGTTAGGGCAAGGAACAATAATCATAATCGTCATCTTGAAGGTGTCGAATTGTCCGGACCATCGGATAACGATGCCAGGGATTATAGGAATGATGGTGTGAGAATTTGGCTGAATAGTATAGGGTTAGGGAGGTATGCACCTGTTTTCGAAATTCATGAGGTTGATGATGAGGTTTTACCAATGCTGACACTGGAGGATTTGAAGGATATGGGGATTAATGCTGTTGGGTCAAGAAGAAAGATGTTTTGTGCGATTCAGAAGCTCGGAAAAGGGTTTTCGTGAATGGTTTTCGACGTGACGATTTCGTAGATTTTGGTTTTCAAGAAAGGATTATATCTCAGCCATGGTAATTTCAAGTTGCATCATGGTCTGAAGGTAGTTTGAGCTATTTTGTTCTTGATCTCATAGTATTAGAAATAGTTATATTTTTTTTTTCCTTGAACTTGGGTTAGGATATTTTGATTAGTGCTTTTGTTGCACTTTATGAATGCATTTTTAAGTTCGGTGCAATGCAATGTTCAGGTATATGACATTCTGATGATTTTTGTTTTAGTACTTGTGTTTTAAAGGAAAGGGAATGCCTTACTTTGCCTAAGATGAATAAAATTGTTCAAAACCTAAGTTCAAGCTATATGATCTGATGATGCTCGTTAGTTTTTGAACATGTATTTTATGTCATGAAGCAAACTATTACTTCAATTGGAAGTTTGATACTTATGATAATTATGTATTGCTTGTTCTATTAAGCATCTACATGGGGTTGCAATAACTTCGATTGATATTGTTGCTTTCCTGAGCATTTTGGTTCTAAACTTGTATTACATTCCAAATTGTTGGGAAAGGGTTAATTATGATTGAGTTTTTCTTCTGTTAGTACTCTGTCACTGGTTGTGTTTTGGGAACCATTAGATCTCATCTTCTGGAACAGCCATTGGATTGTTTCAAGAGCTCAAAGTACATTGTAACCCGTCTTGTTATCAAATCTTGGCCCTTTGTTGAACTGTTCAAATAGTATTTAGTAATCTAGTGAATAATGGGTTATGGTGTGATTTATCAAGAGAAAACGACTATAAAATGAATAAACAAAGCTAGTACAGAATTGGATTAAAAACTAGCATATCAACACATGAAGCAGTAACCATTTTCAATCAAGAAATTGAACCAAACATATCAAATCTCGGAAGTTTACTGCCAGAATAAGTTTTAGGTGTGCATGCAACTATTTACACAACATGGATTGGTCAGTCATACCGATAAACAAGCAAAAATTGCTATACCCTCGAAAGAGGCCTAATTTTTAGTTCTAGGCGGAAACCATACTGTAGGAGTTGGGTTTGTTTCTCTACATACCCAGCCCCTCGTCGCAGTCGGAGAATAACATTGACTATAGGCATATCTTAACACACTGATTCTCAGAGAAATATTATGAGACGTTGGTCAACCAACAACCCAACCCAATGCTTCGTTCGATTAAGTCTCAAAGTTGCTCCTGAATCCTAAACCATTTTCGAATAATCTATTTAATCCAACTTCATTCCACTCTGATCCTGGTCTTGATCCTGATCCTGATCCTGCTTATGGGGTTCAGCAGGGAAGTACTTTATGCCCACCAAGTCACCTACTTGACTGATTACCTGTCAAAGAGAAAACAACTCTGAATTAGTTTTATTTTCTTGACTGAATTAGTTTCTCATTGTTTACAAATCAATTCTCGCTCTGGTATAACATTGATCGAAGATAACACATCTTAGCCAAGTTGGCGTTCGGGTCTATTTGTCATCAAAGGCTTTGAATTTTAATGTCACATGTCCAAAACTGATTAGCCCTCTACACACTGTTTTCAGAATAGGTATTGAAAATGTCAAGCAAAGATATACATAATTGGATGAGCAAGCTTAAATAGCATAAAAATTTTACTTAATTTTCTTGGCAACTGTCAGACTTCATCTTTTTCCTTTTATATGAATCCTCAATCATTGGATGATTATCCAATAAAGAGATATCTTCACTCACAGACATGAAAATGATACTGAATACCAAATAAAAAAGTTTTTATGCACAAAGCCCCCTCCTGTCTTTAGCACAAGTAACATAATGCAAAAACACCAAATAATAATAATAATAATAATAATCACAAATTAGACGTGCATACCTCCAAAGCTCTGATAAGATCTTCCCTGGAATGTGAAGCAGATATGCAAATACGTGCCCTGGCCAAAAGTAGAGGGGTAGCTGGAAAAGCAACTGTCACAATGGCTACCTGTAAAGAAACCACGAAAACAGTAAAATGCGCGGCAACCAACCCTCCACTTATACATGAAAAGATTAATCTTAATATAAGTTGCTGCTATATTAACTGCAAGCTTACCTTTTGTCTCAGACACTCCCGGGAAAATGCAGGAATTTTTGCAGGATTATAAAGCATTATAGGCATCACAGGAGAGTCATTATCTCCAAGGACTTCAAAACCCATTTTCTGCAGCTCTGACCTGAAAAAGTTGCTATTTTCACGTATTCTTGCAAGTTTTTGAGCCCCTAAAAAGACATAAAAGAATCGTAAGTCGTTAGGAAATTAAGCTGGAATCTAAAGTTGGATCCATGCAATTGAAGCAAAGAAATAACTGATTTTTCTTTTCTAAAATGGATAAAAACAAATGAAAAATAAGGGAGAGCACCTATTACCCCTACATGAACCATCTTCCCCAAGAATAACCTTTATGGCAGATATGATTTGTTGTGCGGCTGGTGGAGATATTGATGTTGCATATAGATGAGCGGGGCATGTGTACTTGAGATATTGAATAAGCTCCTGCAAGCAACAAGTAAATCACGGCCTCAGCCCACTTGTGGTGTCAATTAGTTAGTCAATCCAATATATTTGGCATATAAAAATGCATGTAAAGGAATCAAAGATGACAATAGACAGTCAAGCTCTATAACTCGTCACCATACCTAGTATACCCATAGAACTACTGAAAAGTTGTACTAAAGTAAATTTGCAAATCATTTAGAGGGCCTGTAATGACCATCGAGAATGTCAATTGTCATACAGTGACCTTCATGCCATTGTAGAAAGGAATATTACAGAAAATGGAGTAGTCTTCCTGGCAGATAGAAGAAAGTGAACTTCTCACCTTCTACATACTAAAAAGAAGTTGCAGAGGATCGTGATCAAACGAACTTCAATTTTATAAAGTGATAAGAATAATTCTGATCCAAATTTACTACATATAAATGTGGTTAAAGATATATAATTGTAAAGTAGAATCTTGATCAAGGTAGAATGAAAATGATAATGTTTGTTCTCATGTTGAAATAATTCTCTTATTAATGGAAATGAGGAAAAGAAATTATTGAGAAATAAAGATAAGCACCTATCTTTTCTACACAATCCAAAGGTTCGTAATAAAACTAATAATAGTTGCATAACTAAAACCTTGGATCCAGCAATATAACCGCCACATGATCCAAATGATTTTGTAAAAGTTCCCATCATAACATCCACATCAGCAGTATCCACTCCTAAGAGTTCACAAACACCTCTTCCTGTTTTTCCAACAGCTCCAATACTGTGAGCCTCATCCAAGTAAACATAGGCCTACAAAGCACAGAATAACAATAGACATGTCATTCTAGTAAGTGAATCAAGGGTTAAGCTACGAAAAGTGTGTCTATTAAAAACAGAAGAAAAGCACAAGATATAACATATATTTTCACATACCATTTATGTCCTTAATAACACCAAATTCAACTTATTTTAATCACAAGTTACCTGAAGGGACACTTCTTAAAAGTATTTAATCTTTTTCGTTATGTAATTTGCTCCTCACAAAGAGACAACTCAAACACTTCATAGGTAAAACCTGACTGCAAAGATGACACATAACGAGTTGTATATGAGGACGTAGAAGTTTGACCTTGTATTTTTTGCATATTGCAACAATCTCTGGAAGTTTGCAGAGTTCACCTTCCATGCTATAGATACCCTCCACGATAACAATTATCTTCTTCCATGGTCTATGCGTTCTCGGTCGCCCCTCAGCAATCTGTTCTCTTAATACTTTCTCCAAGTGAGATGGTGCTGAAGCAGAGAAAGTTAACAGATTAATAAGCAGGAGAAATTTCCATTTCTTTATGGAGAAATAAGTTGCTATTATTTAGAACTCACTATTATGTTGAAAAACACGTATTGTGGCTCCTGATCCCCGAGCACCATTGACAATTGAGTTGTGATTCAATGAGTCACTAATGATGAGTCCTCCCTGTTAATAAATAATAGAAAGGGAAATTCGTTTATGATTTCGAAAGAGCAACATAAGCAAAACAGGACTTGATGTGCATATACCTTCCCAATCAAGACAGGAAGGATCGCGGAGTTTGTCACATATCCCATACCAAAGACTATAGCTGCTGGCTTTTTGACAAAATCAGCCACGCGCTCCTCCAATTCATTATGCAAAGTAGTAGTCCCTAAGAAAAATATGTATCAGAAAAGCAGATAACAGAGGAACTAGCAACAAAGAAACATCTTGCAAGTTGGCTGCTCACCTCCATCCACTCGAGTACTGCAAGTACTAGGTGAAAACCTCTTCAATGACTCAATAACACGAGGTGTACAATATTCATCAGCTGCTGCAAAGCCAAGATAATTGTATGATCCCAAGTTTAGGCACCTATTAATATTCGTAGTCCGTCTGCATGTTGTGATACCAATTATCCACAAAGCATTAGCAATTCCATATCAGGTTACCACAGATTTCAACTGATAAAACCACAAACTGCAAGCAAACTGACAAAAGACTAACTTCAATGTCTTGTTATTGTCATTGGAATAACGCTCAACCACATCAAACCAAGCATCAGGGGCACTCGAGATCGGTCGTCCAAAGCAGTCCTGCATGATGGTACCAAAATAAGAGATCTAAACCACTAACTAAAACACTCATACCAACCCACCGTCATGCCACAATAACAATGTTAAGACCATTGAGCTAACACACCTATAAGGAAAAGCGCCTTAAAAAAATCAAATCAATCCACCTCAAGTACATCAAAACTAGCAATAAAACACAACAGTCCATGCAGAATCATCAAGATCCAGTAAATTTAGTTCATAATACCAGGCAATCATCTAAAGTCGCAAAAACAATAGCATCAAACTCTATACAAAGAGATTTACCCTATGCACTCTAATTCTTCTTCCACGATCCATCAAAATAAGCATCCGATAACCAAACAAAAACAAAAACTTCGCAGAAGGAATAAAAGTGCGTACCTGAATTCGCAAATACAAACGACGAATATAGAAGTCCTCTAGTCCCAAACAGATCGGTGCATATCCCTGAGAAACAACATCATTACCACAACAAAATCCAAAAACAAGAGAAAAATCATTTAAAAAAAGCGACAAAAAACCTGGAGATTGTTCGTTTTCCACCAATCGACTAACTTCCTGAAAAAATCACGCAATTGGCCAAACGCGAAGAGAAGACCGTAGCTGAAGTAGGTCGATAAAGCGGTCAAATACGGTATCGTTATCATTTTCTCTTCTCTCTCTCTCTCTCTCTGGCTCTCTGTAACCGCTCCTCCCAAGTGTTTGTTAGATCTGATAATTATTTGCTTGCTTTTTTATTAATAACAATAATAATAATAATATCCTTCTCCTTCTCGCTCTCCTTCTTCTTGTTTGGCTTTCTCAGAGAAAATGAATCCTGCGTGCGAGCTTCCAGTGAAGGAGCAGAAGATTCAAATCTGCCGCAGTCGGCGATTGGTCAATGCAAATCCTCTCTTCTCAATTATCTTTTTATTTTTCACTTATTTATTATGATTTTTTATTTGTTAAAAAATCGTCCATCGCATGTGTCTCGATCTCTATAATTACTAATTAGGGCACATGAGCCGTTTTTTCATATGTTTTTAGGGTCCATTAATTCCTAAATTTAGAGTTAGTCCATCATAAATAAATGTAACCCATCACAAAATCAAATAAAATATTCAAAAAAAATCAAAAACTTATAATTAATTAATTAATTTGAATTTATTGCAAATTATTTTGTAATTTGGAAAATATTCCATATATATATACACACACATCATAAATAAATGTGACCCATCACAAAATAAAATAAAAATTTTACAAAAAAATCAAAAACTTATAATTAAATAATTAATTTGAAGTAATTGCAAATTATTATATATATATATATATGTATGTATGTATATATGTATACCGTAATTTCAAACCTCTAGTGATTAACTTGATGTAATTTCACATAAATTAACAATATAAAAGCGAAATATGAGATAATTTAATTGTTAAAAAGCACCATTTAAATAGAAGTAATATTTTATCGTGAAAGATTAAAAATAAGTTGATTGTTTAATTTTGAGTCGTTAATTTATTAAATGATTTATTTGAAGTAAAATGGCAAAATCTAAGATAAATTGGAGTTTGTAAAGAATGGATTAGCCCAGGTTGATCAATATTTTGGTTAATAAATTATTTAATCAACTAATTAAAATAATAGCATTTTGCTAATCTCAAATCTTAATCAAACTAGACTCAAATTGTATAGTTTAAAAACCCGAACATACACCGCTCAATCCGACCTATTTTGTACTATTCAAACCCTAGTCACGAAAAAAAAAAAAGTGAACATAAGTTGGAATATAGAAGGTTCAATTTGATCTATTCTACTATTATTTTTCTAATTTAAACATGTATTTTATAAATTATCTTATAGATATAATGATTTATTCAATACACAAAAAAATAATAACCAACTGCCAATTCTATCATTATAAAAGTAAGACGATTGAAAAAGATGGGACTTGTAATAATGTACCTTAAATTGACAATCTTATCCTGCTTGAACAAGAAGACAAAGTGCTTTTAACAATGGAAGAGACGTAGGTCTAGCATGGAAGATGAGAGTCACTCAGAATAGCCAATGGAGACTGCCTATGAACCTTACCAAAACATCATCACCTTCAAGGGCTTTCCAACCCCTTTAGCTTGGCATATGAGTCGTGTACATAGGCAAGTCATCCTTGGCTATCCGACACAAAACTCTTCATCTCCATACAAGACCTCTCTTCCTCTCCTCAGTTCTGACCAACATTGGAGCAGGTTAACCCTTTATTTATAGCTGAGGAGTGAGTTAGGTTCTTATGAAATCATGGGCACTTTTCCTTCTCAGTGAAAGCATATAAAGACCGTATCAAGAAACAGAATATATTCGAAGGTTAGAAAGGAAGGGACCAACCATATCCATTAATGGTTGATTTGATGCTGGTTAGGTGTTGTTTTCGTAGTTCAAGTTTGGTGAAAATTGACTTACGAAAGCATTTAACCAATTTGGCAACGAAGAAAAATGATGACGGTGGATGCAAAAAAAGTGCAATCTTAGCCTCTTCGTGCATGTTGATCCGCCAAGTTGCGTTGAAAAAGTTCAGGGATCTCTTTATCTTCTCATCATTCTATGATACTTTGTTCTTGGGCAAGTCAATGACTTGTTTGAGAAAATCACTTAAAACGATTTAATAATTTAAATTCAGGCAATGAAATCGACTCATCATATGTACATCTCTATGCAAATTCTTAAAAAGTCTAAAAAATTAAATTATAATTTACATTTTAACTCGAAATTAACTTAGTCCAACTCGAAACAAAAAATAGATAAAATTTTAACGTATCAAACTTTATGATATACTCGTCTTCAAACGATTCGTTACAAAACTACGATATTTTGTTATGTCGACTCAAATTTGATTTATAAACTCAAAAATTCGATATTTCAAATAGAGATTATTGAGAAATTGTCCCTACCATCCTACCATCCTAGCCACCCCTAAGAAGTCCCATTCGGTATTATTGGTTGATTTCATAAAGATTGCTCACTAATTCTTTACTGAATTGTCTATGGGTCGGTATAAAGGCGTGTAAAACATGTCTTGGACATTGTCAAGAAGCCAAGCCGACATTACGGTGAGCATAAGAAAGTAAAGGTTTGATTTCGCACTATGATTAAGGCACCATAATTGGAGTAAATCATGGTCTTCATAAGTGGAATTGAAATTTTATTTTAGTCGGTATTAATCGATTCAAAATTAACGAGTAAAATTTAAGTTGATTAAATTACGAATAATTTAAGTTGATTAAATTACGAATATAATTCTATCTTATCTTGAAATTAACAGACAAAACTTAAATAAATATAATTTTTAACCATATCGAATCAAAATTTTTATTAGTTTGAATGAACTTTTGAGAAATCAATAAGTATTTTTTTTCACCACAAAAGTCTTTTTTAAGAAAAAATGAGTGTTTAGCTGTAAAATTTAAAAAAAAACACTTCTTTAATAGATATGACCTTTTTGGTAGGCAAAATACAGCTTTTTAAGAAGCTCAAATTTGGAGCTTCTTAAAAAAAACTTCTCAAATGACTTTTTAGGTAGATTTTTCAGATCAATTAATGATGTTATTTTTAGTCCCTTTTGCCTTTATATTTTATACATAATTATCACAATACTCACGAACTCATCTTTACGTTTATCTTGCAAACTCATTATTTGAATTTTTTATATGTTTTAATATTTATTTTTGATATTAATTTTACTTATGTTATAATCCATATAAGAGATTTGGTTAGATATATTTTCATTTAGATTTAATATGGTTTAAAAT
>JAOSBL010000007.1:23131816-23145380 GCA_027568915.1 Erythroxylum roraimae
TTATGGTACTGACTGGTACTAGATGAAATTACCAGTACTGGCCAATATCGACGGCTGGTACTGAACAATAAGATTTCATAGCATTTTCTGACCAGTATAGTACGAAATCCATAATTTTGCTCCATACTTCAATACAACTTACCCTCATTCAATTTCACCTCGTAACATGCAATGACACAAGTCATGACATCGTCTCAAAATACTAAATCTTTTTTTAAAGAAAAAAGTTCAAATTCATCCTTCAATTTAAGTGCGAGGTGCACAAAAGTCTCACAATTTTTTTATCAAATTAATCAAATTAATTTTAAAATTTTAAACTTACTCTTTTATCTCTAACTTCACTGGAAGATTGAGTTTATGTAACATGCTTGGTGTAAGTCATTCTTCTTTCATGTCTAGTTGCTTTTCATGATTGCTTAAAATTCTCTTTCTTCCTATTTCTTTAAGGTCAACAAGGCATTCTCCTTATTGCAAGTAGCTTAACAACTTCATATGAGGGATAAAGTCTTTATCCATCAAATGGCTCGAGAGAATAATTGTATGCTTGCAAGTACTACTCTTTGCTATACCATTTGTTAATGTAGTCACTAGGATTTTGGTAGTTATAGAAAATGTTAGCCATAACATAAGGACTTGAAATCCCTGTCAAATCTCAATATCTACAAGTACAAGTAGGACTACTAATTCTCACATAAAACCTATATAATTAATGCTCAAATTCATTTTCATTAGCTTCATTCTAATCGGCAAAGCAACTAAAGCTTTCTTTATTATTCTCCTTTAGCACAACCTGAACTTTATGAGATATGTTAGTATCTCATTTCTCTTCAAAATTTCTTTTTGTATGCATCATCTTCATCATTATCTTCCTAATATGCTCCAATATGCTAACTATAGGCTTCATCCTAGCCTCTAAGATTCAATCGTTGAATGTCTTACCCATGTTATTATCCATACAATCACACTTAGAATTAACACTGAAATATGCTTTGCATTATGTCTCCTTGTGATATTCTAATAAAGCTTTAAAGCTACCAAGTCTCAAATTATTTAACACATGCAACTGATCATTAAAATCAAGAACAAATGTTGCCTTAGTTGTCCTCCAAAATTGAAACTTTAGATCGTCTCATTTAATTTGTCTCCAATTAGCATAAATGTGCCTTGTACACATTCTATGCTCAACATTCGGTAAAACTATTTTCATTGCATGTAGAAGTCCCAGAACAACAATATAAACAAATAAAAATAGAATTTTTTTATTAAGTGCAAAATTTTAAACATATATTATTAATTCAAGGGATTAAATATTAAAAAGTGTTTAACCTTTTAAGATTTTTCAATTAAGTGCCTAAGCTTTTATATTTTTCAATTGAGTGACCAACATTTCAAAACTTTAATAATTAAGTTCGTAAGGTTATTTTTTGATGATGTGACAAGTATACTAAATGGATGTCCATTTATTAGCCACATCATCAAAAACTAAGTTTTGAACTGAATTGTTAAGGTTTTAAAATTTTGGTCACTCAATTGAAAATTTTAAAAGCTTGGGCACTAAACTAAAAAAAAGTCAAAAGATTGAGCAGTTTAGGATTGGTTATCCCTTAATTCAATATAGACGTATCTTTTTCAGGTTAGATATGAATGTGAAGCCACTACTATGTCTAAGTTGTAAATCCGAAATAAGAAGCTCTAGAAACTACTTCCATGTTTTGGTACACTCAATATCAACCACATCACAAGTAATATGAAACATTTGATTGTTTTCATCCCTTATAACAATAACCACAATTGTCCTTTACATATTCCTTTCAAGAAACATCCATCTAGTCCTATCATTAGTCTACAACCTACAATTCAACCCCTTATATAAGCACTAAAACAAACATAGCACCTTACAAAGATCCTTTTACCTTCATTATTAGTGCTTGTCATGATTGCCCATATTGTAGCTGGGTTCTTGATCTTCACCTATTCTCCATACCTTAAGAGGTTAGCAAATTCCTCCTTATGAGACCCATGCATCATTTTGGTGACAATTGCTTTTGCTCTTTAACAAGTGTTAAAACTCATATCTACCTTTAACTCCTTGTTCAATAAAGCCTTTAACTGAACAACTTTGATATTTGATTGCAACCAAGTCATGTCCTTATAGTGGCTTGCAATCCATTTTGATGTGATGAACTTATTGATGTTTGTCACTGCACGACTGTGCTTAGGTTCATATCTCTTCAAAATAAAACTATATTCATTCCTCTTCATACTTGCAAAAAGTAATCAAGGGCATTGTGATCTATATATCACTCTCACTCAATACTTATTATTTTTATGTATTTCAGACTTAAAATCTTTGCAATAGAGTATTTAATCACGATCTCATTAAATTATTTTTCATTTTTAAACTTCAAACCTAAATTATAAGCAGGAATATTAGATGTTAATTCCTAATATAGGCTTTTACATTTACCTCTTCTTCATGCATTGTCAGCATCTTTAAATGAACTTGTATAGTGTTGACTTGGATCATCACTTTCAATATACTCGCTGCCTCTTTCAGAAACAAAATTCTCCTGGTCATCTTCATGCACCTTTTCACTTTCATTGTTTTCAATATCATTATTCATAGCCTTATCTTTATTTCTTTTCCTAAACTTCCTCTTTTTATATTTTGATATGACATTTTGGAGCTCATCATCGTTTCTTCACTTTCATATTCCAAATTAGTCACATCACTATCACTATCATCATTTTTAGCAGAAGCATTATGCACATCCTCATTAAGCACATTATCATTGACAAAAGCATATGGCACATTGTCATCAACATAAGCATTAGGCACATTATCATCAACATAAGCATTAACACCATGAGGCATAATATTCACACCATTATGCATAGTATGAACACCATCATGCTCAGTAGTAACATATTCAGGCTCGACATTTACAAATTCCTGCTCCAAATTCAAAACATTAGGCTCACTATCATGCACATTATTCAAAACTTTATGCTCAAACATGCGCATCTTCAATAGGCACACCGTTATCATCATTGTCATTTAGTAATACAAATTTTTTATGCAATGTTTGCTTTACCATCTATATTACTAAATCTTAAGACAAATAGTTCATCCTCTATGTAATTATTATCTTCTTCTTCAATATTTGTTGGACTATATTATCATCACCATAATCCAAATTATTTTCTTGTATTACCTTCTCTTCAATATACTCATCTTCAAAATAAACCTCCATTCTTCCATGTTTTCTAATAATATAAATCAAATAACATGTTTTTGTATGATCTACAATCTCAATCAACCCCACTTCTTCACATTTATTTAGCTGTTTATAAAATACATTTTATTCAATCTATCATACCAATTATATTTGGTGGTCCCAATGATACTAAATCAACATAATTTGTTCAGGTTAATACCTTTAACTAATATTTTACTACCACCAATGTACTAAAATAAATTATGTTTATCAATTTCTCCCCTATAGTGAAGCAAAATTTCCTTTTTAATGGGATTCCACATACTAATAAAATAATAATTAAAACAACGATAAGTTATTTAACTTTAATTATACAACAAATCCTTAATTTAATAAGAAATGTTTTCATTGAAATTGAAATTGAAATTGAAATCCCCATTTTATGCAGGAAGTATAACCTTAGAAATTAGGAAAATCTCTAACTTACCTCAATGTGGACCTATTAGCCACACCATATCAACGAGAATCTCCTCTGTCACGATGGTATCCCTCTTAATCCTCTAAGGCTGTAACACGCATACAAGAATGGCTATTGTCACGAAGGTCTTCCTCCTACTTCTCTATCACAAATATCTTGCTTCTTCTACTCCTTAGCTCTTAACGTCTTTGTGAAATCCTATTTATGCATTAAATGTACAATTTACTAATAGTGGATTCTTTGAAAACTAAAAATCCCCAATTTAAGTAGAAACTGAAACCTTAGAGATTGGAAATTAGAAAAGTCGCTAATTTACCTCACTATGGACTAATTAGCTACACCATGTCAATGAAAATCTTCTTTCTACTCCTCTGTCTCAAAGATATCCTTCCTAATCCTATAAGGCCAATCTCTTCTTCCATCCGCAGTTCCAACCTCCTTAACTCTTTGTCTTTTTTTTTAACCTTTATGTTGCTATCAAAACGATAAGTTCATCCTTAAGGGTAAACAAATTCTTATTCAAAACGATGCATTTACATATTAAACTAAACGTTGCGTTTAAACACTCCATCAGTTGAGGAAATAAGTTGTAATTGCAAGACAATAATGTAAATACACATTAATAATGTAAAGAGAACGTTTTAGAGAATTTAAAGTTAATTTTGCAAAAAGTAATGTTATTTGACTTTTGTGCATGTTGCAATTAAGTTGGAGGACCCATTTAAGCATTTTTCCTTTTACTAATCTTATTAGTTCTAAAATTAAAAACATACTCCTACAAACATTATGGACGAATTCTTAATAAGGCCAACTTCAGTTGGGGTGACATAAATCTAAATCTAAATCTAAAACTATTTTGTCTCATATAAATCTTCTTTTTGTACTTTTAATTCATATTGAAAATTTGAAATTTATTTCTGGTATAAAAATGTTATTTATAATTAAAAAATTGTTTCCTTATCTTTGAACCACTATTTGATGGCTTTGAAGGTCTAAAAAGAATGAAAGATTTGTATTTTTAATAATTTTACTTATTTTAAAATTATTTTATTATTAAAATATTATTAAAATATCTTGTAATAAAATATTTAAAATATTAATTAAACTTATGTTGAATTATTTTAATATAAATTATTATGTAAAATTACAAATCTAAGAAAAATACGATTTAATTGTCAAAATATTCGAAACAATCATTTTTATATATCAATTACTTAATATTTTAGGAATAAAAATTGTTCTATATTTATTGTCTAAATTTTAGTAAAAAGTTAAAGATTTTATAAGGTTTTATTAATTATCTCATAATTCCTGGTAAAAATCTTTATACTTAATAAAATTTTTATATTTTCTTTATTAACTTTTAAAATTTAAATATTAACAAAACATATAAAAAATTTCTTTGTATAAATAATTATGTCACGAGAACTGAATAAGAGGTACAAACTATAAAATGGTATATATTAAATAGATTAATTTATTAATTTTATTGATTAATTAATATTTACATATTAGAATATATTTGTAATTATTAATAAAAATATATTAAATATTATTATAATTAATAAATATACGTCAGTATTTTTAACCCTAAAAAAGTTAACAACGAGGAATTTGGGTAGATATAACAATTATTCGCAAAATTTTTGAAACACAGCGCGTTAGGTAATGGGGAAGTGGTAGAATTATAAGAATATCTACAACACTGTGACGACAATCTTAGTACGTCATCCCAGTGACGTAAGGGAGATGCGAGTTGCATGTGGCTCTATTACGACGAGAATTATAAATAAGACAACCTCTGTACCACGGTATTATTCGCTAAGAAAACATACAACATAAGAAAATGGAGGAAAATAACTACAGAGGGCATGTTGTAGTGGTTCCATATCCATGCCAAGGACACATAAACCCTCTTCTCCAGTTCGCCAAACGTTTAGCTTCCAAAGGAGTGAAAGCAACCTTTGCCACCACCAAATACACCCTCGCCTCCGTTACCGCCGCCAATATCACCGTCGAAGCCATTTCCGATGGCTTCGACCAAGGTGGCTATACTCAAGCTAAAGACGAGGCTGTGTTCCTCAAGGCCTTCAAGACCAATGGAACTAGAACTCTGTCACGTCTCATCAGAAAGTTTCAGAATACAAGCTTCCCAGTTGACTGCATCGTTTATGATTCTTTCATGCCATGGGCTCTTGACGTTGCCAAACAACATTATATACAGGGAGCTGCGTTCTTTACCAACTCTGCTGTTGAAGTGACCATCACTGCTTGTGTATACCATGGCTTGCTTAGCCTGCCTGTGAAGTCTGAGAACACGCCACTGCTGCTTCCTGGTTTGCCTCCAATGAACTTTCGTGACTTGCCCAATTTTTTCAAGTCTCCTGAGATGCATCCCGCTTACTTGGCCATGAAATTGAACCAGTTTGCGAACTTGGGCATGGTTGACTGGATTCTTGGAAACACATTCCAGGAATTAGAAGGCAAGGTAAGATAGCTGCTCCTCCGTTCTTTCTTTTTGCCTTTTCCTATATTGAACTTTATAATATGATGATCTTGAAGAATGCTATAAATCTACTGCCATTTTTACAAACTTGTTTCCGAATTGTTGTGGTATAACATGGAGATATATTAAGCCCGTTCTAAATTAAAGTCGGTGGATAATGTTGGTAAGAAAAGAATTAATTGATTTCCATGGGCGCGGTAAAATTATCAATGAATGGATTAACCATCGCACTCACTGTCATTTGCACCAAAATATCATTTACGAAACTATGGCTGGCTCTAACAACTGTGAAATTCATGTGTTTGTCAAGGACCAAGAAAGTTTATCAAAGCTCTGGCCAGGGAAGATGATCGGTCCGATGGTTCCATCATTTTACCTGGACGGCAGGGTCGAGGGTGACAAAGGATATGGAGCTAGCCTGTGGAAGCCACTCAACGAAGAGTGTCTCAGATGGCTGGAAACAAAGGCACCAAAATCGGTCGTGTACATTTCTTTTGGAAGCATGGTCTCGTTAACAATCCAACAAATGGAAGAGCTTGCATGGGCCTTCAAGGAAAGTGATTTCAATTTTCTGTGGGTGGTCAGAGAATCGGAACATGGTAAGCTTCCCAGTGGCTTCAGAGAATCGATAGATGAAAAGGGTATGCTTGTGACTTGGTGCAACCAACTTGAGCTCCTAGCACATGAAGCTACAGGCTGCTTTGTGACACATTGTGGGTGGAACTCGACGCTTGAAGGGCTGAGCCTCGGTGTACCAATGGTGGGCATGCCACAGTGGGCTGATCAGTTCACTAACGCCAAGCATATAGAAGAGATTTGGAGGATTGGTGTAAGAGTGAAGGAAGATGAAAAGGGGATAGTGACAAAAGAAGAAATGGTGAAGTCTTTGAATGAAGTAATGGTGGAAAGTGAAAAACGTAAAGAGATTGAGAGAAATGGAAGAAAATGGAGCCAGCTAGCAAAGGAAGCAATTGATGAAGGAGGTAGCTCTGATAAGCATATTAACGATTTCGTCCAACATTTGCTTCCTGCAAACAGGAGAAAATAGGCATCATATATTAATAATGGTTATTCTAGACTTGCATTTCATAAATCTTGTCGTAACTTCAAAAACTATGCTTTAGCAATTAAGTCCAATTTTGTATTAGGCTCAATATAATCCGTGGGCATCTATTTATACCAGTTGTCTAAACTACGATCATAAAGGTAGTTCTTTTTGGTCTCTGAATCTTTTGAAAGCTTGAAACATTGATATTTTCATTTTTATATTTACTGGTGTAACAGATGCCAATGATTGGGCATTAAGCTGAATATAAACTTGGACATTGGAAAGTGGAACAGGGATTTGATCCCTTAGGTAGTGCCTTTTGTCCTTTGAATCTTTTGATGCTGACAAATGTATTGTAGTCAGGACCATCCCTCACATTTCACCAACTCCAACCCTGGCGTTAGTTGTGTGTTCTTTTGCAATCTTCTGAAACAGAGCCCAATTAATCAGTCATATGTTTCCATCGTGACAGTAGTCTTGAGTGTAACATCTCATGCCCCTCAATAGTGAGGGATTCGAACTTACAGCCGAAAGGGTCACCGACTACTAAGAAGCAGACAATTCCTTTAGGCCGAACCATTTTGTGTATAATTCGCCCACGTAAATGCAGCCAAACCGTCAAGTACCTCCAATTCCTGTGCAATTATTGTGATCACGAGGACCAAATGAACATGAATATAATATCTAACCTAACATGACAGAACGAAGATGCCACACTGCAGCAGGAATCGGCCTATCTGCAATGGCTCCATGATATCCCACTGCAACCGATTCTAAATTAAGATAAAAGTTGGGGAGCTAGTTAGAGTGAGAGAGGAGTTTCCTATGTAAATGTAATACACGATAAATTATCACACTACAAGATTTACAAGCGTTCTGTGAAAAAATTTCCACGACATACTAATGTGCCTGTAAAACATAATTCCTCAGACCCTCACGACTTCAGCACTCGACATATCTCTGACTTTGCTGGCACCTGCTAAATTTAAAGATCGCAAAATCAATTGGATCAGTAGAAAAAGAAGTTGATCAATAGATTTGATGTAGGCATGCTCTCAAATCAATGATCAGTTGACCATAGAAGGACCAAGCTAAAGTCCTGGCAATCGCAACTCAGTTATGAGAATTTGACCATTCAAAGAGGGTTCGCTCTAGCTTGGGTGGAGGGTTCGGGGATCTTAGGTTCTAGTACTTGAATTGCAGCTTCACTTACGTATTCAGAATTCAGGTTTAGAGTCCTTGCAATGGATATCAATAAGCAATGTTGTCGACTGAAAAAGGAACAAAAAGCATACAGTAAAATAAAACAGACAAGGAATTTTTATCAATGCCATACCTTTCTTCTTAAGTTTGTTTCTAAAACTCCTTTTTCTGCTAAAAGCTGTCTCCTGCAACAACAGAAAACAAAAATGGTGTCATACAAAATGCTCTATACCAGGATCAAAATCAAGGACGGAAGCGCTTGGCAAGGCACCAAGATTCCTATGCAAAATGAACTGATATGATATATAATGACAACCATTCTTCAATGATACTCAAAGAATTGCAGAAATAATAACTGATTAAGCACTTCTTGAAATTTCAGAAAATTACCACAGGCTGGGCCAGTTTCTCTGCCTGACAAATCGCATCAACGAGGTCACGATTAGACTGGGTGTATAGGCTAGTGACAAGTCCATAATGGCCAGCTCGAGCTGTGCGACCAACTCTGTGCAAGAAATCTACAGCAGAGGTAGCAAAATCTGCCTGTAGCAAACCAACACTTCTAGGTTAGTTCTTAGTTATTGAATGTAGCGTCAAGTTTAAATAGACAGTTTTGGGGAACATATTTTCACCAAAGCATGAACTAAAGAGGTACTCCGAAGTTGGCAAAGTCAAATTGATAAATCATCATTATGAATGCACCCATATTCCCCATAGCATTATATTTGAGACTTTAATCCCGAGTGTCACTCATGCTCCAGCTGTACTATCCTAGTATTCCATGAAAAAATTCTTATGAACTAGTCAAACTAGATGTGGAGGTCATATCCATGATTCCTTGTGTATCATAATATATTTTTAATTATACAATTTTTTTTTAACATCAAATCAGGAGTTTATAGTTGCGTATTTACAGCAATGTAGCATTGTAACTGTCACCATTTACTTATTTCCAGCAGTGAGCTTTCCAAAAAATCTTACTAAATGACAGGTCAGGAAAAAGGACTAGTGAAAAATTACAATTGATTAGCTTCTTAACCTGAATAACGTGTGAGACATTTGGAATGTCAACTCCACGTGCCGCAGCATCAGTGCAGACAAAAATTCCACCTTTCTCTCGAAAATCAACCAATGTCTTTGCACGCTCTTCCAATGAATTGTCCTTGTGGTAACGATAACATTCAATTCCAGCTCGCTCCAATATCTTAGCTACTGCTTCAACAGCCTCAACAGTGTTTGCAAAGACCATAGTCCAGCTCACATCAGCACCACAGCTAAACATTACAGATCCTTGCTTCACAGCCTCTATGAGCGCATCCACCTGAGTATCTGTTGTCACTTCAACCCACCTCTGCTTCAATCTGACAAAAGAAAGAAGTGCCTGTCCATCAATATATTCTGTAATATTAATGGCGGACAATGCAGTGCCATACAGATAATGTCAAAGGAGATAAATATTGTGGCATGTTATGAACCAATAGAGTTTACAACTTAAAGGAATCAAATTTCCAGGACATTTAAATTCTTATTGCAGGGAAATGACTAATTATCATTGGAACATCTACTGCCAGTTATCATCATTCAACACTCGAATATTGCACTATTAACCTCATCACATACATTAGATAAAGGAAGAGAACAAGAGCTAACCAGCATCTAACATCAGCTAAAACAAGTGGCATGAATGCATCAGTAAGATCCTCAAATAAGGAAACCAGTGCCAACTGCAACAAATGAAAAAGGAGTGCCATGGGAGTCAATAGTGTAATTTCTCCCTTCAGGTGATGGAAAATATGGTGCGCATGCAATAGTAATATTCTCATCTTACACAACTGATACCAGGCAAATGCACGAACAATCAGGGGCGGAGCCCACTTGCCCCCACTGCCTCCAAAAAAATTTACATGAAAAAATTATTATTTTAAATTTTAATCCTATAAAAAAAATAAAATTTTGCTTCAACTAAAATTTTGCCCCCATTAAAAAATTTTTTTTGCCCCCATTAAAATTTTGCCCTCACTCTAAAAAATTTCTGGATCCGCCCCTGCGAGCAATCATAACCATCAAGTCCATAATTGACACAGGAGATTTCTCACTCCCGCACACAATAAATACTGCTTTAGTTCTTATAAGTACCCATGTTAACAAATAAAAAGCATGCAATAACTTCCAAGAGAAACATCCCTGCTATGTGAAAATAAGACAACACTAGTTACTGCCTATTGTATAGCAGAAAATGATGGCAATGGTAAATGGAAAGTTTTAACATGAAGTTGAAATTGAATGCAGCACCTGGGATTGGTGCAATGAAGGTAGTTTCCACTAAGCCAAATGGCATCTGGAAACATATGTTTCAAAACTGCTCCAGCAGTCTTTTTCCCATTAACCGGAAGAGTGGCTGCAACAAATATGTACTGCTTACTGCGTTCATAAGTTTTCCTTACTCTCCTCCAGTCTTTTCTCCCAATAGATCCAGTGTTTTCCTGCTCTTTTAAGTCCTCAATTTCAACGTCATCTTTGAAATCCTCATCATCTTCACAGACAGAATCACTTTCGGTTTCATCTCCCATGTTTTCCAAGCCATCACGCACAAACAAATTAGAATCAGAAGCCAGAGAACCTCCTGACACAGATTTATTTGTTAGGGACAACTGCTTCTCATCATAACGGAGCATGTGAATGAGACGGACAACTTGATTCTGAAAGCTCCCACAGAGAAGCATGTCAGCCTCGTCGAACACCTAACATAATCACAGACAATTTGTCAACAAGAGCACATAGTTTCTTACAGAGAAGCGTGTCGGCCTCATCGAACACATAACATAATCAAAGACATTTTGTCAACAAGAGCACGTATTTTCCTCAACTACCCATTTCATAAAAATAGGTAATCAGCAGGAACATACTATATATTTTACACCGCGCATAAAATCTATTTGGCGTTGCTTTTGCTCCCCTATATTATTCAAAAGAGCAGCCGGCGTAGACACTATAATATCTGGCTGATGAACTGGCCACCCCTGCCATCAAAATTTCCAATTCAGTAAATTCAAACAAATAAACAAGTCTGCAAACATAGACAATGAATCAGAACTGAATAAAAGATACACCCTTCTGTCAAATCACATAGGAACAGCCTTCCATCAATCTCACAAATACAGATACGTAAGACCTAATAAAAGATCAAAATTGGTCCCCGATTACCTGTCTTCCACAAACTGCCATGACCTTCACAAGTGACTCGCCATCATCATCACAAAGACAATGAGCCATTCGAACAACTTGCTCGCATAACATAACATTGGGACAAAGAACAAGCCCAAACCCAGAACAAGAATGCTCAGTATCAAACGGCGTGCTGCAGAGCTTGTTGATCAAAGGAACCAAGTAGGCATGCGTTTTACCACTGCCAGTCTCTGCTGCAACAACCACATCTTTCCCTGAAAGAATTGATGGTATGCCCGCAGCCTGTAAAAGAAAAAACATTTAAGGTCATTGAATATTAATCCCCAAAACAAGTGACAAACCATGAGGATCACCAAATAACACCTGAACCAGAGAAGGCTTCTTGAAGCCAGCTTGAGAGAGAGCATGAGAGAGTCTATCGGATAAACCAACAGAAGACCATGAAACGGCGTCATCAGCAAAGAAGGTGTCGGTCTCGCTTCTATTGGCGGCGGTGGAGGTAGCGAATCGGAGAGTTGGTCTTGCAGGTGAAGGGTTAAGACAAAATAAACGAAATGGAAGCGAGGAGAGTGAAGAATTAGAGAGAAATGGATAGGGTCGTTTTAACTGGAGCAAAAGTTTAGGTGGTGAAGAAGCTGCATAGAAATGAAGCAGAGACGCAGAGCGATAAAGAAGCATCTGATTGAGCGAAATAGAGTTGGAGAAAGAGTGGAAGTTGCAGGAGATACAAGGGTTTAACGATGTTTTATCAGCCCCATATCGACAAAATAGAGGGTCTGAATGTAACCAGGTAGTTATGTAAGAGTGGTATCTTGCGATCTTAAGAATTATCTTTGCGCTTGGGGCAATGACGCAGCTAGTGAGGTACTAGCCGAGGCGCGTCTATTGCTGGTTGAAAACTATTTCCAAACCCCCTCTTTGGCCTGGGCTTGTCCCTGGCCATTGAGAATTTCTGGAAGGGCCACCCCTCGGGGTAGAGCCCTACAATCTACTCCAACAGTTTAGATAAGTTGTAACTAAATTTTCTCGGGTGTTATTAATATTTCAAGTATAAATGAAGATCAAGTTGAAGGATGCAAGTAGAAAACTTTTTTGTTTGTGTTATAAATTATAAGACAGACAAGTCAAGGAAAGGTTATTAATCCAAGCTCGATTTTTAAAAATTAGTATAATATTTATTAAAAATAAATATCCACAAATATTTAATTTATTAATAAATTTAATTCTCTATTAACTCTGTAATTAATAGTATCCATATGATTTATTATACAAACATAACTCTTTAAATAGGTATTTTCGTGATAATTAACATTATATGTTTAAAAATAGAAATTAATTTTAAAAACCCCTCCTAATTATTATAAAGAGGCATTCAAATGAAAGCATTTTTTCCTGTTCCTGATGACCCAAAATCCTTCATGTTATTTTCTGTGCGCACGCATTTACACGCTGGTTTGAATAATGCAGCCTCCTTTCAGGTATCAAGTGCGGTAACTCCTTGTAGCTGTTAGCTGTGTCTTCTACTTCCTTTTTCATGGGTGAGAATGGAATTCGTGATGACTAGTGTTATATTATTATTATTAACCAACTTGTGAAACCTGGCCCAATATTTGGTGGAAAAAAGACTAGGCAAGAGCTGGGTCGGGGCTATTTTTTGAGAGCCTGTAAACAATTGTGACATGGGTTGGATAAAATGTTGTTAGGAGTTGTATTTCGTGGAATATTATTATTTCGGGTTATGCCTTTCAATTATGTCTCCCAGGGTGCTCTAACCCTGCGTTTGGTTCATGTCCGAAGGGGTGAGGACAGTGGACAAGGGCAGAAAAGTCCTGTCCTGAACCGTGTTTAGTTGCTGTCCGCATAAATTTCTGTCCCGTCCTCACTGGACAAAGACAAAAATTTTTGTCCAATCCTAAACTATTGGA
>JAOSBL010000007.1:23164213-23186048 GCA_027568915.1 Erythroxylum roraimae
GCCAACGTATGTTCAAAGTGATTTTGGGTATAAACATGGTTTGGTTGTTTGAGTATATCTCACTCATCCGATATCCAATTGAGGTGATTCTCGGACTAATGGATTTATAAGATAGGTGTGTATCTCTCCATGAAATTTTGTATCATTTGGAGTTCAATTGAGAGAGTTTACAATTGAACAAGTAAGAAATCAGTTAAGAGAGCAAGTCTAGAAAATGAGCACGCTTTGGTATTTTGACGATATCTTGAGCTATAGAGCTCCGATTGAGGTAATTCTTGTGCCAAATTAATCAAGAGACATAGAGCTATAATTATATGAAGAGTTAAGATTCGAATTAAGGTTTTTAAGTTTTCCAAATTTTGATTACAAGCAGGCGAACTGAGTTCAAGCCTGAGACTGTTTATGTATGGGCACACCATGGAACATTTGTGAGTGAATTTTGAGACATTATACAATTGAAGGGGTATGATTAATGTTTAATAAAAAAATATGACGGCTAATTAGGGTTAAATGGAATCAACCCTTCAAGGTAGTATGATCCTTATGCATGTTTAGGGTTCAAGAGTTGGGTTACGGTAACGGGATCCAACATATTGTCTGATGTTGTAGCCCAGATTTTCTATAATCCCATATTAAACTTGATTTAGGTTTTCTTAGTTTAATAGTATATTAAATCTTAACCTTTAATTTAGTACTTGATGGACGTACAAGATTTATTATCAATAAAGAAGTGTATATAAACTAGTCTTCTCTTTATTTTAATTAAATACAGACAAAACACAAATATAGAAAGAGTAGGTATTTGTGCATTGAGCTATCCATCAAGCTATCGTACAGAAAGAGGGTCAAGAGAGAAAAACTAGTTTGTAATCGATAAAAACTTTCTTCTCTACGTAATGACAAATTCCGCTTAAAGTAAGTGATTTATTCTCTTTATTTACGTGGTTATTATTATATTTAAGATCTGAACAAGCACAAATGATTTATGTGTGATTCATGATTCATGTATGATTTATGTCTTTAATGTTTGATTATTAAGAACCAAAAAAATCTTACATTGATTACCCATCTGAGTTTCAGACGTTGATTATGAGTTTTGTTGAAACCTATGTTCTGAACTTGCGTTGTTCGTTAGTAAAAAGCTGAGTCTGAAACGAAAGAAGTTGCAGGTTTCTCCTGATATGCTTATGATAGTAATTTCTCTAAAGAAAAAGGGAAGAAACTGTTGCTGATCTGTTTTCTGTTACCTTTTCTTTTTGTATCACGTAACTATGCTGTGATCTTACGTGTTTTTTCTGGTTCTTATATGAATTTAGAAGGAAAAACTCATTGCTAGAAAGTGGACTTTAGGTATGAACTTCTTACTAACAACCTTGGTCACTCCAGCCTACGTACTTTAAGCCATTCGGCAAGGATATAAACTCATGTGTAGTTATCATATGTATGTCAAGTACAGTGGTTGCTGTTGATACATTTTGTGTTTTTCTTTAGCAACAATTAAAAATCAGAATCCGTACTTTAACTATAAAATTTTTGAAGTTATTAGATCTGTTTATTTTTATTTTTATTGTTAGTATTTTATTTTTATTTCATAAAAAAATGTTTGAATTCTTGATTATGTTTTTTGTTTTGGTTTTTCAAAAATTATGAAAATCATAAAAAAATTTATATTTTATACTAATTTTCTATCAACTAAATGTATATTATTTAATATATTAATAGTTAATAAGAATATGAATAATTTAATTTTAAGTAATAACTTTATCTAATTTTTAAATTAAATTAATAAATATAATCAAATTTAAAATATCTTCAAAATATATAAATTTCAAATAAAATTTTATTTAATTATTAAAAAATATATAATATTATTAATTTATAAATAAAACTTTAATTTTTAAATTATTTATTTTAATAATTAAGTTTTGTCTAATATATAATTACTATTAGTGATAAAAATATAACTACATTATATTAACAATGAAACTAAAAATAACAACAGGAAAATAAAAATATAACTAAATGTTCACTTAATATGGTGTAGGGCGGTTAGTAATTGAATAAAATAGAATGTAATATTATTCCATCGTTTAGGAGGAGGTCTTATAATGAAATAGAACGAAATAAGATGAAAGGAGAGAGTTTCACGTTATATCTTATTTCATCCTAAATAGTAAAAATGAGCTATCTCTGATTTGGCATGTTTATGATGTAATAAATATATATTATTTAATCTATCCTCAATAATTTTTTATAATATCAATTATACCCTCAACCTTATGTTTTATGTCTATTAACATATGTTTTGTTCTATTAAGAGTAGAATAGTCATTCATTATCATTATACATATATTACATTTCTTTGTATCCATCTTCCAAATAACATTTCACTATATTACATTACAAACACTTTCATCCATTCTAAACAACAATTTTTTAATATCACATTCATTTATGTTTCACTTCATTTCATTATAAATCATTTCATTCCGTTAAAAACTTTACGTCCAATCAAACATAGTGTAACTTTTTAGTTCAGTTTAACCAGCTAGTTTTTGTAAACTAACTAATATTTATAAATAAAAATAAACTATTTGGTTTTTATTTAACAAAAATTTCAATTATGCAATTTTGTTCAATCTTAATTATAGACAAATTTTATTTCATTCTAATAACAGTTCAACCTTTAAACTTTAAAATATTATCAATGTAATTTTTGATTTGATTGTTAATTTTTTGAATGGAAACATTATTGGGTTCTTTTTTTCCAAGCTCAATTACATTTTAAAGATGTATAACATATATATATATATAACATTTTGTACGTTATATGTAATAAATAATGTTTTAAAAATCAAACCGAAATTTAAACCAATAAGAAAAGAAGTTTAAGGTTTAAAAAGTTCAACCGGTATTAGACCGTTATAAAATCGACTAAAGATTGAATAAAATTAAAGAATTTAAAATATGAGTAAAAGATATTATCTTTATTTATCGAAAAATTTAAAGTTTAATTAAAAAATATTAAATAAAAAATAATTGAATTATTTTAGTTTATAAAAATTTATTAATTTACAAAAATTATCTAATGAATTAATTATCTGATAAGTTTTCAATGGTTATCGGAATAAATCAAACTCAAAAAAACTTAACACAATTGTAATTCATCGTAAAACCCACGACCGTTGGATTACTCCAGAAATTAATTTTGACAGCAAAAGACCGACCGTCGGATTCCTGGATGAACTAAAGTTACAATAGGCCTTAACGTATAGGAACCAAAAGCATCCAATCCGATGACACGTCAGCAATACTAGATAGGCCTCAGGTGTGATGAGAGTGAATCTTCTCCACTCGTCTAGTCGTCTCGTAGTCTCACTCTCTCCCTCTAGGCCAACTCTGCTTCTTGCTTTGCATTAACCGGCACCTGGCCACCGCCATTTTTGAGTTCCAAGCAAACTTGACACCGGTAAGCTTCATCGATGGCTTCTGTCTCAGCTACTTGTCTCAGGTTCCAATCTTTACCTACCCGGCTCAGTAGGACAAGCCAGGTGAAGCTTCGTTACTCTTTTATCTTCTTCTAATCAGTTTCATACCTGCATTGTTCTTGATCTTGTAGTCCAGTGTATGATTGTTTAATATCAGTTGCGAAAAAGTTTCAAACACTTGAAAGACTCAAAAAGTTCTAAATTAGGATTGCTGATACAATTACGATAACAATACGGATTGCAACCACATTGAATATAATGCTTCTGGTTTCACTACATGCAGGTGGCTCCGAAGGCTGGTTTAAGTCTAGCTTCACTGACCTGGGGAAAGTATATGTTTCCTTCTCTGAAGTCTTCTCGCTTCCATGTCTCGTGTATGGTAATCTTATACACCGCTTAATGGACTTGTTGAGACTTTGTACTCAATTAATCTGAACTATAAGTTCTATTTCATCACTAAGATTTTAAATTTTAGATTATATTACGAGCTACTACGATAATTATGGACGAATTTGAAATCCTGATCACCGTAGTTAAGTGAAATTTGTGTTCTTGAATTGATAGGCAAAGCCAGAGACAGTGGACAAAGTTTGTGAGATAGTGAGGAAACAACTAGCTTTACCCTCTGAAACTGAGCTCACCCCTGCCTCCCAGTTCTCTGCTCTTGGTGCTGACTCGTTAGACACAGTAAGCGCGTTTTATCTTTACATTTTGTAGAGACAGTAAAGCTCGGATCCAATCTGATTCGAAGTCAGCGAACAAAATTTGATTTGACTAAATTTTGAACTGGATTCGAAACTAATAAAAATTCTCAAACTTCCAGTCTAGGTTCCGCTTTGGACCTCTAGATTTTGGCTCAAACTTAATTAGGTAGGATTCGGTATATTGTCAAGCCTAGTTGTACTTAATGGTTGGTCTTTTGTCTGATCAAGAACTGTAAATGGACATACGATTGTGGCAGGTGGAGATAGTGATGGGGTTGGAGGAAGCTTTTGATATTAGTGTTGAAGAAGAAAACTCTCAGAACATATCAACAGTTCAAGAAGCTGCTGAGCTGATTGATAAGCTTGTTCAGAATAAAGCTGAAGCTTGATATGGAGGTTGAGATCAATTAAAACTTGGCAGAAAAAGGAGAAAAGCAACTTTCAGCATTATTTGGTTGATTCTTCTTCTCTTGTTTGAATGGGTTCAAGTTTCTGTGTCAAATTTCCATTGTTTTGCTTCAAACCTTTCTGTTGCTTTTCTCATTGAATTGGATTGTAAGGAATGGACTTGCAATTTTTGAGAATACTTTAACTTGTTTAAGTTGTGGGTCTTTGATTTTTTTAGATCAACACTTGCAAAATTTAAGTAAATAATAGTTTTAAGTTAAATATAACAAAAAATTCCCGGTGAATGAAGGGATCCAAATTTGATCCTGAAAATTTTCAAAGAGGTGTAATTTAAATCTAGCACAATTAAAAAAATAGAATATTAAATACACAAATATAAATCAGTTCCAAAATTTGTTAATGTAGTTTAACACACTTTGTCAATATTTACAAGACCTTCACCTAACTTAATACTTTCACCAAAGAACAACGATAGTTTTATACAAGGCTTTTTAGAACCGACTCAATTCTTACCACTATCCTTGGTCCTCATAGCCCGTAAAAGTATTTCATACCCAATAACAAAACCGACTCGTATTAACATTAACAGAAGATTTTCTTAACAACTTTTACGAAAAAAGACAATAAACGAACAACTCAAATGATTAAAATAAATTAGAACAAAAACAAAAACAAAAACAAAAGTAATTGAGATATAATAAAACTCTCCTATAATTTAACTCCTTCCAAGACGGATCTAAAAAATATTCACCAATTGAATAGCCTTAATCTACTACCCAGATTGCTTGAAGCTCCAAGTGAAATCAGCACCAATCAATTTACCGATCATCAACAAGAAGACCACAAAGAAGAACACATCACCCACTCAAAATCAACTTCGTCTCTTACCACCAATCACCGTAGCCAACATGAGACGATCCCATCCAAGAACAAGGACTTAGGTTGCATGAAGAATTCAATTGAAAGATAGCCACTCACCCACATTTTCGGCAATTAATCAAAAGAACATAAATAGTTCACAGCTGTAGGCACATGCAAAAGCAAGATTATCACATCATTCAAGAAGTCTTCACTTAGTATAATTCTTCATTCAACACACGCTTTAATCATGTGATGCACATCCATATCTTTTACAAGATTGAGTCTTTATCCAAGACAAACAAGAATTATTGTTTAATTACACCAAAATAACAATTCTTAACCTATAGTCCAACTAGCTTTACCCAATCAAATATAATGTATCTTCTACCTTAACTTGATTTGAATTTGAAGCAACATTGTCTTAGAGATCCAATTATCAAAAATATCAAAACTAAATAATGAGATATATAACATATATCTTAACAATCTCCCCCTTTTTAGCATTGTTTGTCACAAATCTGAACCACCCTTAAGGAAGATAATTGGACACATGACATACTCCCCTTTAATCCAAGATCCAAACGTAGATAATATCATCCAAGATTAACAATCATCTCAAGATAAACAAACCATAAAAGATAATGCAGCAACCAACACAAACTCAACTTTTCTCCCTCTTTGGGACAAAGGGATGCCAAAAAGTGTAGTCAAGACGCATCTGAAAATCGAAGAAACCGCTGCTTCAGTTGACGAAGGGCGTTAAGTCCCATTTGGATGCCTTCAATCTGTTCAATTTCAGTTAAAAGAGTCGTATGAGGATTGACAAATGAAGTGGCCGAGGCATTTGAGGGGCCAAGTGAGGTGTGAGGCAAGTCCACCACTCGTGTTTGTTTGAAAATTCTTGTGAAATGTTCATTAACATGACTGGTTCAAGGACACTCGACTCCAATCGAGGGATGTCATTAGCATATAGAAATTGAGTAATCAAATATGGAAAATATAGCAAGGGGTGCGATTTACCTCTAATAGCCAGCATAACTTTAATTATGAGTTGGCCCAGATTAAAATTTGCCCCAGTATCAATTGCATAGACCAATTTAGCTTGCTCTAAATAAACTGAAAGAACATGCGTACTAGGCATCCAATGAGCTAAAACTAACTTATAGATCACAAAATATTTTGTGCCAACAAAGAGGCACCGAGCTAGACGGCTAAGCAGTTTATTTGCCTCCAGATAACACAGTCGCAATCAAATCATTAGGAACAATCCAATCATCATCATAAATTCGGTCTCCAATGATATTATCAAACCCCAAAAAAGCATTTAGTCTATCAACATAAAATTGTACTAGCCGACTCCGCACATACACCAATTTATAGCTTAATGCAGTATCATTCAATATATCACCAGTCAAATTGCAGTAAAATTCCTTTACCAGTTCAGAATCAGAATGCTCCGGTAGCAATGCAGCTTGTAATAAAGTCCTCTCAGATAACATAACATCTTATCGATACTGTTGGAATTCATCTAAATTAATTGAGCTGTCAAGAACTAACCTAATATTGCCGAGAGTATCTCATTTTTGTGCAGCTTCGGAAGTGTAAAACTTAAATGATATCGCATTGTCCACTGTCATTTGGTTAGAAGAAATTCTCCGAGGTGGGTGGATTGTTTTCCGAGCTCTTTGCTTGGCCCATTTCTGAGGAACAGTAGAAGAAGCAGTTGTGGAGCCTCTGCAGTGGGAACCTTGTCGGAGTCAAATGAGGAATCTTGGACCATTGAGAGAAACACACACATGTCGTCATCATCATTTGCCAGTCTATCCCAAATAGAGGGCACATCGGGGATTTCGATAGGTGTTGCAGAAGAAGACCTAGCCTCGGTTAATGATTTCCCAGATGTCGATTGAAGGAGAAGATGACTGGAGTGCCATCTTGGATCGACGATGGAGGGAGTGGTTCCCATCGGTGGTTTCTCCACCATTGAAGATGAACACTGAAGCTTTGTCCTGCCCATGTGAAAGTTAGAAGATAAAAAACATAAGCAAAGAAGAATTAAGTCGGTGTAGTGAGGAAAAGAGAGAGCCGAAGAGAGAGTGAGATTTTGTGGAGAAGAGAACTCAAAATGGTGAAAGTGAGATGGACCCAATGTCGTGAAAGGGAAAGATCTAACAGGTTTGTACTCCTCTTAGCATCCCTTTTAGACTTGTTAGTTTGTTTACCCTTAATACAATCCACGTAAGTCTCAAAATCAGCAAAATCCAAAGTACTAAGTACTCCTTCATTTACTAATCGCTTAATTCTCTCAATGGAGACGTGTCCTAATCTAAGGTGTCACAACATAGAGGATTCTTCATTCACAACACATCGTTTCAATCCAATAGTAACATGCATCGAATTATAGGCATCATTATTTTGTAACTGAAGGGAATAGAGACCATCAGATAATGTACCACAACCAATAACTTTCGATTCATTATACAAACTGAAACCAGAATCTGAAAAGTTAAAGGAAAAACCAAATGGTACAAGTTCCATACCCTACTGTCCATCACTGAGGCGGAAGGTTGAGAAAGTGGACGACAAAACATATGCCGGAGTTACGGGTCATAATTAAATGGACCATATATAGGTAGGTAAGTAGGTAAGGTTTGACCGAAATTCTTACATTTGCCCACTCAGTCCATTTAACCCAAAACCACCGCATATAACAAGAAATCAAAGATATGAATCATGGCGATAGGTCCTCTTATAGTGATTAGTATCTTCCTTGTATTACATATACAAAATTTCTCATTACTTGCCCTTCAACTTAGAGGAAAACAGAGCAAGTATTTCGGTGGTTTCTAAGGCAAGACAGAGGTAAGCTAGGCTTTGATACCAAATGTAAATCAAACCTAGCAGTCTCATGCATTTCATACAAATATTTACGTACAAAATCCATACATATAAACACCATATATAACCATATATATATGTGAAACAAGCAGCGGAAAGTTAACAGAAATACATCGAGCCATTGCCTTCCACCGTAGATCTAAGAAGTTTGGAGCTTCTATCCTCTTCCTTAGCCAAGCGATGGTGTTAACTGATGCTTAGGTGAGAATAGGGACCAAACCAAAACCAACGTTTAATTTTAAAACAACACTTCCATACCCTACTGTCCATCACAGAGGCGGAAGGTTGAGAAAGTGGGCGATAAAACATATGCGGGAGTTGCGGGTCATGATTAAATGAACCATATACAAGTAGGTAAGTAGGTAAGGTTTGACCGAAATTCTTAAAAAAGATGGAGAGGTGAGTCTACCAAACCAATAAAGAAATCAAAAGGCAAAATAAAGAAGGAGGGAAGCAAAATTTTGATAGGCGGCAAAGTGGGATGAAGAAGACAACTTAGGGATTTTGAATCCCCTTCAGGACTTTTCTTTTCTTTTTCCTTTTCCTTTTGATTTTTTTTATTTTTTAATAATAAAAAGAAAGATACATCAATAATTTAAGGCACATATACCCAAGCCTCTCGCAGAAGTTCAAATCTGACTACGTCAAGCAATTTTGTAAAGATATTCGCCAATTATTTTTCTGTAGACACATATGATAAAGTGAATATTTTGTTCTCCACAAGCTCTTGAATAAAGTGATACTTCAAATTAATATGTTTCATTCTCATCTTTATTTAACTTCGTAGAGACACTCATAGGTGTTTTCGCATATCTAGCATTCTCAAATCCAAACTTTTTTATTAAATTCTTCACATATTTAGTTTGCGATACAAAAATGTCATCCTTCACTTGTTTGATTTGCAAACTCAAAAAGATGTTCAACTCACCTACCATACCCATCTCAAATTCACGTGTCATTGATTCAATAAAATTGTCCACCATTTAATAAAATCGTCCACCAACTTTGGACGAGCGAAATCAAACATAATGACCTTGTTTGGTAAAGAGCTAATAAGCTCTTTTTTGACTGTTTGACCCATTTCAGCTTATTGACTTTATAAAAAAGCTATTAGAAATGTTTGGTTATTAGCTGTTAGGTTGGCTGATTTAACCCAACCAGCTAATTTTACATTAGTTGCTTGTAAGCAGCGTTTATACAATAGCTGTTCACGTTTCCTGTAATGCCCTTATAACCGTACTCACTTGCTTGACTCTTCTAATGGGATTCTGTTGTTGCGTTGGGAATCACATGCTGACTCACTTCAGCAGAGTTGAAACTTATCATATGATAACACTGAACTATGTTGCTTTCATCGTGAATATAATACTTGATGTTGAAATGTCTTTGCCCTCAATTGCTTTTATTAGATGTTTGCTTATTATGTAATAATATTTAAAAATAGGGTGATTAATTTCTTATTTTATTTATAACTAATAATTAATTTGGTTGCTTTTATTAGATGTTTGTTTATTACGTAATAATATTTAAAAATAGGGTGATTAATTTCTTATTTTATTTATAACAAATAATTAATTTGGTTAATATATTATTTACGACTTACAAATGCAAAATGCAGCAATTTGAAGATTTTCCACGTATTTATTTTCTAACAATTATAAATCATAAACAAAAATATATTAAATTTTGGTTAGATTAAAAATTTTATTTAACTCTAATTTATTAATTCATTAGATAATTCATTATTATTTACTAAGAATATCCAACAAAATACTAAGATATATGATATTTATACCTTTATAATTTTTTAAAATCATGTCCTCATATGTCATTTTACCCATAGACAGTTAATTTTACCAAACATCTCTAACAAACACCTAATGTAATCCGCTAGTCAAATCAGCTGATAGAATCAGCTATCAGTTAACAGCTGATAGAATCAATTAACAGCTAATGTAATCAGCTGATTGCCAAATAGGGCCAATATCGTCAACATAAATTTGAGCAATCATCAAATCATATCTGAATTTTTTAATAAATAAGGTTTTCTCAACATTACCTCGTTTTTATCCTTACTTGAAAAGATATTGTGTGAGTCTTTCGTACTAAGCCCTTGACGCTTGTTTGAGACTGTAAAGAGCCTTCTTAAGCTTAAAAATATCATTTGCATGGGCTGAATAAATAAATTCTTTCGACTGCTCAACATATACCTCTTCTTGTATAAACCCATTTAAAAATGTACTCTTCACATCCATTTGATAAAGCTTGAAACCTTTCACACATGCTATACCCAACAATAGTCTAATAGAATCAAGTCTTGCCATCGGTGCGAAGGTTTCGTCAAAATCAATTCCTTCAATCTGAGAGTACCCTTGGGCCACTAACCTTGCTTTATTTCTAGTCACATTACCCTTTTCATCAGTTTTATTACGAAGCACCCATTTTGTTCCGATCACATTCACATTAGATGGTCTTAGCACTAATTCCCATACATCGTTTCGTGCAATTCCCATACATCGTTTCGTGCAAATTGAGTCAATTCTTCTTGATAGTTGCTATCCAGAACTCATCTTGTAAGGATTCTTTGACATTCTTTGGTTTGAATGAAGAGGTGTAGCACAAATATCCTACAAGTTATCGATAATATACCCTTTTTCTTTCTCTTGTTTTTCTTATCTCGCTAACATCTCTAATAACATTCTCTATCGGATGACTTCTTCTAATTTGTGAGGGAGGATCTCGGTTTAAATCACCTTCTATCGAGTTTAGAGTGCTCAAGGGAATTATGTTTTGAGTCAAGTGTCTTGGTGGTCTCATCATCCAAAGCAACTGACAGATCTTCTGTTTGAGCAGTTTCTTCACCAGTAGCAATTAATGGCAGATCTGGAATTTTTTTTGTTCTCGTTTCGTTGCTTGTTTGAGTTGATTCGTTGTCACTGTAGCATTTAATTGAGACACATCATCTGTCACAACATTTATGGACTCTAACATTTTCTTGGTTCTTTGATTGAACACTCGATATGCTTTATTGAGGGTTGAGTAGCCAACGAAGATCCCTTCATCACTCTTGCTTTCGAACTTTCCGAGCTATTCTCGATTTCTAAAGAATATAGCATTTACTACCAAAAACATGAAAGTAACTTATATTTGGTTTCTTTCCCTTCCAGAGAATTTATAAGATGTCTTGTTTAAGATACTTCTAAGATAAACTCTATTGTATATGTAACATGTTATGTTAACTGCTTTGGCCCAAAATCGCATAGACATGTTTCTTCCATTCAACATAGATCTGGCCATTTCTTGAAGGGTTTGATTTTTCCTTTGGCAACTCCATTTTATTGTGGAGTTTCAGGTGTATAAAATTATTGTATGATACCATACTTGTCACAGAAATTGTTAAAGCTTGCATTCTTAAATTCCCTTCCGTGATCTGATCGAATTCTTAATACTGTCATATTTTTTAGATTCATGACCTGCACACATAGGCTTCTAAAAGCCTTAAAGGCATCTAATTTTTCTTTCAAAAACGATACCTAAATATATCTAGAATAATCAAGTCAAAAAGTATCTCATCCCACCAATACTATCATGTTGCGTTGGACCAACAAAATCCATGTGAATTAATTCCAATATATGTGAGGAAGTAACGTGTCTAACCTTTTTATGTGGCACCTTCATCTGCTTACCCATTGGACATGCACTACATATTGTTTTATCTTCTTTGTTCATGAATGGCAAACCTCTCACAGCTTCCAATTTCTTCAACTTGCTAATAAGCTCGTAGTTAACGTGCCCAAGTTTTTGATGTCATAGATCTATGTTTTCATTATATGAGGCTAATTTACAAGTAGTTGTGACCTACAACATATAACAATTGTCGGTTGATCGTTTGCCGTTCAAAAGACATTCTGCTTGTTCAATTGATACCCTGCGTTGATCACTTGTGAATTTAACCAATAAACCATCATCACAAAGTTGGCTTATACTCACCAAATTGGCTTTCAATCCATCAACGTGAAGCATGTTCTTGAGGTATGGCAATCCATCCACGCATAGTGTTCCCCTTCCAATAACTAAGGCCTTCTTTCCATCACCAAAAGTCACATACCCATCCACACATCTTTGATAATCAGTTAAATAGTTCCTTTCTCCTGTCATATGACGTGAACATCCTTTGTCGAAATACCAACCGCTATGTGAAGTGACCCTCATGGATTTAAGAACTATAAGAGCTTGTAATTAACCCTTTCGAACCCAATAGTGACTTGGTACCATGGATTTCTGCTGCTGAAAATTTTGTAATGAATGTATAGGTTTTCGGTTTTGAGCCCTTTGAAACAACATTTGTAGTAACTTGTAGCATCTCGACCTTATATGCCTGATGACCCCACAAAAATGACATGTATGTATAAACCTTCGATTCTTCCTGGATGTTTCTTCTTGGACAGATCTGGTTACATTATTTTCCTCATCATTCACCTTAGAACATTCACCTTTGTAGCCAATGCCTTGAAGATCCCTTTAATCTTACCAATTTTCAATAACTTTTCTAGCTTTTCTATGCCTCCATTTAACATCCTTAATCCCTTTTCAATAATGACCAATTTCAATTTTACTTCACCAAGCTCATCTGATGTTGACCTTAATTTCTTCTCTAAATCTCGAATAATGTTCTTCATAGAGTTGTCTTCCTACATCTTTTCATTCTTCTTATATGTTTGCACCCATTTTGCATATAGTAATTCATAAGCTTCTTAAATATTCTTCTTTTTGTCATCTAAGCCACTGCCATCACTATCATAATTTGAGATTGAGTTTTGAGCTGATTTGTCTGCGTTTTTCTTGGGATTTTTTTATTTACTCATGTTTTCGTCATCGGTTACTTCCTTTTTGGTTACTGTTAAGCAAGTAATTGGGCTTTTGCTGTATAAAACAAGTAACGTAGCATTATTCACAACTTCTTCTTCATTGCGATATTCACTCTCAAATTCATCCTCACTCCAAGTGCTCGTTTATGATTTCCCTTTTCTCTTCTTCAAGGTATTAGCACATTCCGTTTGCACATGTCTGAAGCCTTAACACCCATGACTTTGAATTATCTTCATTTTTTTCACCCTTTTGAGTTTTAGCTAGTTGTTTGAAGTTGTTGTTCGATGGACTCCCACCGTTTTGTCTAAACTCGAGTTTGTCCTTTTCGATCTCTTCAACCACTTACTGAAATTTTGTGTTAGTAATACTAAATCCTCATTCTCATCGGATTCATCTTCTACGTCATTGATACATTTTCCAGTTTTAATTTGTAGTGCCAATCATTTACTCCTCTCTTGTTTGCCCCTTGACATATTTATTTCAAAATTAGTAAGAATTCCAATTACCTTCTCCAACGGCAAATCATTTATATTATGAGCTTCCTCGATTGCCACAATTTTTGGGATAAACCTTGGAGGTAATGATCTCAGCTTCTTGATTAGTTTCAAGTTAGAGTATTTCTTCCCGAGTTAATATGCTTGGTTGATATCACACAATCTCTTATGGAAATCTCTAATGGTTTCACTATCATCCATCTTCAGCTCTTCAAATCTCACGGACAATATCTGAAATTTTGAGGCTATGACAGGTTTTGATCCCCCATGTATAGTCTGTAGAATATCTCACGCTTCTTTAGCTGATTCATAAGTTTATATCATTGAGAATCAACCTTATCAACTGCACTAAAGATGACATGCATGGCTTTTGAGTTTCCAAATGTTCTCTTTTCTTCAGCTCTTGTCCATTCAGACGGATCTTTTAATACTACGTCTCCCTTGTCATTAGTTATCACCGGACATGTCCAGTCATGTAACAATGAATTTCATGCTTTTGTTCCTTGTGTATGAATAAAAACTCTCATTCGTGATTTCCAAATAGGATAACTGGAACCGTCCAATAGTGGTGGCCTGGTAATTGATGCTCCTTATTTTGTAACCATATTTGCGAAACACGGATCTGCACCAACTCGCTGTATCAAGTTCTAATTCAATGACTTCCCTAATATCAATTGAAAATTTCCAAAAGGGTGTAGTTTCATAAATCTAGCACAATTAAGAAAACAGAATATTAAATACACAAATATAAATCAACTCTGAAATTTGTTAGCGCAGTTCGACACACTTTGCTTACGTCTGTGGGGCCTTTACCTAGCTTAATACTTTCACCAAAGAACAACGATAGTTTTATACAAGGCCTTGTAGAACTGACTCACTCAATCCTTACCACTACCCCTCATCTTCACAGCCCGTGAAAGTATTTAACACCCAATAGCACGACCGACTCATGTTAACCTCTCAACAGAGGATTTTCTCAACAACTTTTACCAAAAAAGACAATAAACGAACAACTCAAGTGATTAAAATAAATTGGAATAAGAACGAAAACACTTGAGATATAACGAAACAACTTCCTTATAATTTAACTCCTTCCAAGACGGATCTAAAAAATGTTCACTAATTGAATAGCCTTA
This sequence comes from Erythroxylum roraimae, assembly GCA_027568915.1. Classification (NCBI taxonomy): domain Eukaryota; kingdom Viridiplantae; phylum Streptophyta; class Magnoliopsida; order Malpighiales; family Erythroxylaceae; genus Erythroxylum; species Erythroxylum roraimae. The sequence goes on from JAOSBL010000007.1 coordinate 23,179,072, forward strand.
ATCTACTGCCCAGATTGCTTGAAGCTCCAGTCAACTTTGTCTCTTACCACCGTCATTGTAGCCAACATGAGATGATCCTGTCCAAGAACAACGACTTAGGTTGCATGAAGAACTCAATTGAAAGATAGCCACTCACCCACGCTTTCGACAATTAACCAAAAGAGCATAAACAACACACAACCGTAGGCACATGCAAAAGCAATATTATCTCATCATTCAAGAAGTCTTCACTTAGTAGAATTCTTCATTCAACACATCCTTTAGTCACGTGATACACATCTATATCTTTTACAAGATTGAGTTTTTATCTAAGTCAAATAAGAATTATTGTTTAATTACACCAAAATAACAATTCTTAACCCATAGTCCAACTAGCTTTACCCAATCAAATCCAATTTATCTTCTACCTTATCTTGATTTGAATTTGAAGTTACATTATCTTGGAGATCCAATTATCAAAAATACCAAAACTAAATAATGAGATATATAACATATATCTTAATATATCCATTTAGATTGTATGAATTGTATTTTAATAAGATTTTGTTAAATAAATTTCTCCAACTTTGTTAAGGATAAGGGTTCGTATTACTAAGCCTCTCCAGACCTTACGTATCTTCATCATTTTTATTAGGTTGTTGTTGTTGCTGCTGCCACAATTTCTCCAACCTTATTGTCTTAAAATAAATGCACCCCATTTCGTTATTTTAAGTTTAGAAAAAAATAACAGTTCTATCTGTCTTAATTCAAAATCAATATATTAATTTTAGTTTAATTAAATTTACTTTTAAGTTTAAGTATTTAAATTAATCAAATTTGAGTTTGACAATTTTTTTTTCCAATTTGATCAATTACAAAAAATAAAACTAAAACGGTCCAAAATTAAAGATTAAAATGAATTTGAGTGACTTTTAGTTTAAATCTAACCCGATTCAATTTATTTTCTTTTCTATTTTTATTTTTCATTTAAAACATACAAATTATAATATATTATTAAATTAAAATTTTAAATTGCAAATAATACATTGTAATATAAATATGAAATATTTTTTAGAAACTGAATATAAATATGAAATTATAAATATGAAATATATAATTATAAATAATGCAACTGCAATCATGATAAAAGCTACATTAATAAAATTATAATATCATAACTATAACGTAATTACAATTTGCAACTGCAATTTTGGTCAATGTTGAAAAATGGGTGCAAAGCAATATATACATTAGAAATCATGAGCCTAATCTAATATTCCTATAATTGTTATTTCTTATGATTATTTAGCTTAACAATTTGAACGATGAATAAACCTATAATTAGAATCTCAATTCTCAAAGATTGAATTAACCAATAATGGGCAATGAAAAATATTGTGCTCGATAAATCTTATGTAGATGTTTATAAACAAACATGTAAAAGAATCTCATCGAGTAAGTGAATTGTTGCTTAACATACAACTAATAATTATTAAATAATTAGAATTTTTATATTTTAATTTGAATTATATAAATATTTAAGATCTTTAAATTTAAATTTTAAGTAAACACATTTATATTGTATTGTAATGTTTTTATAATGATATTAATAATATTTTAAAATATAATAAAAATAATTTTAGATTCATTTATAATAATAAGATATTAATTTAACTTATCACAATTTAATAAATCGAATTATTAAATATTGACATAATTAAAATTTTTTAAAATATATTAATAAAATTTAATATTTTACAAAAACTTTAATTAAAATTTTTTAATTATTTCAGTTACTTTTTTCCATTGTTTTGAAAACAAGACTAGGAATTAAGTTAGTAAGATAATGGGTTTAAAGTTTCAACCAGTATTAGATCATCATAAAATCAGCTAAAATTTAAATAAAATTAAAGAATTTGAAATATGATCGCTCGAAAAATTTAAATTTTAATTGAAAAATAGGTTGTTAAATAAAAATTAATTGATTTATTTCTGTTTATAAAGATTATTAATTTATAAAAATTAACTAATTAATTAATAAACTGATCATTTTTTAATAACAAGAGTTATTAAAATTAATCAAACTAAAAATTAAAGTATACATAAAATTTTAAAAAGTTTTAAATTTTTATGATTATACTGTCTAAATTAGTTTTGTTTTTTAAGTTTGTCTTAAGTGCAAGGGGTGGTGTATGAATTTATTATAAAAAATTTTACCTAATCATCAAAATATCGGACACGTCATCTCAAAATATTTTGACTACACGTCAACGTATTGGTCCCACAAAATCCTCTCCCACTAAATTCGTTTGGCAAGTCTCGAAACGACGTGCCGTTGCAGCAAAAATTACTTGAATAAATGGCGATTCCATTTCATTTCTGTCAAGTTGTGGGTCTGAATTTCAACTGTTTTCTTCGCTATGTCATCGGGCTTCAACTTCTATTGATTCTCTTTTTTTCTCTACTTTTCCGTCGATTTTCTCTATAAAAGAAAAAGATCTAGCCCCTCCGAAATCCTCGCCTCACTGTAACACAACACGCAAATCTATACAAGGTACAAACACATAGCTATAAGCATATCTACGTTGTTCTTTTGTGGAGTGGATGGATCGGAGGAGAGCTGGGAGTCCGGTGTTCGCACGGCATTGGAGTTCTAGCCCTTCGTCTCCGGCAATGTCGCCGGCGCATCCCAGCTCGCGACTCGGGACCGGCATGTCAACCATCAAGCGATCACAAAACGTTGCCGCGAAAGCCGCGGCACAGCGGCTTGCACTAGTTATGGCGTCGCGGACCGCCGACGATGAGGAGGATGACGACGATCTAGGATTCCGATTCAGTGCTTCAATGCGTGTTGCTCCGTCGAGTTCAAACAGCACTCTTAATCACAGCAACAGCAGCAATAACGTCGCTGCTACTTTGCCTGCTGTTTCGCTTACCAGACCTAACAGATCTCAGTCTCCTTCGGTAAGTTATCGTACTACCGCCTCATACGCTGCGTTTTCTTTCTCTCGTTTGAATTTTTGATATATATATATATATATATGCATGTATATATATATATATGTATGTATATATGTATATATATCTTTTTTTCGACCTGGATGCCTTGATTCCTGTATAGTTTAGGCGCGATGCGTGTCCTGACATTATATTAAACCACGAAGATATATTTACGTTATTTCCATGTTTAGTATTTTGCCGTTTAAATGGTTTAAAATTGACGGGATTTTTCGTATTTTAATTAGTTAGGTCGGAACTTTGTAGAGCATGTACCTGTTGTTCGATCATCATCAGCTGGGAGGTCATCGCTGTCTGTTCGTACACCTGTGTTGATGCCATCTAGTAAACCTTCGTTGAGAAGTCCTGCGTCCATTAGTCCGATTGAGCCGCCTGCTAGCAAGAGTAAGGACAGAAGGTCAGTAAACTTGGTTATGTCTGTTCTCATATTTATTGATTTTATTTATTTTTATTGGCAGGATTTGATATTTGATGGTGATCATGTAAATAGTAGTATTATTAGTGTGTTAATATTATAACTATTCTATTCACGCTAGTGGAATTGCATTAAGTTATCTAAACAAAAATTCTAATGTGAAAGAGGTGATATACAAAATGAGACACTCAAGTGTGTGCAGCAGAACAGCAAGATTTAAGCTAAAACTTGCTTGTTTGGATTATATTCGAGCTTCATTTATTGTCACTTGAATTCCATTGGTGCTTTTGTTACTAAATGTTTTGAATGCCATGAACCCCAGGTTTAGTTTAGATGTGGGACAACAGATGGTAAAACATGGGGGAGATGAGCGTGAGGCTTCTGTACTTCGTGATGAAGTATGTTGTTCTCGTCATTATGGATAATGGAATGTCAATCTCTTTGATCAGATATGTTGGAGCACATTTTAGGTTTGAAGATGACATGGTCATTGTTTTGCAGGTTGACATGCTAAAAGAAGAAAACGAAATAATTGTGGATAAAGTATGTGCTCCTTTACTATATAATTGATGGTTAGCGCGTGCACATGCACACACACGTATATAATGTGTAAACTTATGTTTGGGTATTTTGTACAGCTTCGCCTGGCAGAAGAAAGACGTGAGGAAGCTGAGTCCAGAGCTAAGGAGCTTGAAAAACAGGTCATTCATATAACTGACTTATTAAGATATAATGGATCTGTTATTTAAATTTTGTTTTCTACTGAATTGGCTGCTATAGTAAAGACTACTCTGCCTCAGTTGTTTGTACCAAAACATAGGACTGCTTTATGTAACATATTCAAGTACATGAAGGATGTCCATATCTTGAGACTCGAATATAGAGAATGTGCCAATGTTTCACCCTTGCTCGTTCAGATTCATTGCAAATTAATACTAGTTAAAGCATTTTGGTAAAGTTGTCTGTAGCACAATAATTTTTTTCCCGATGGATGCAAGTTTTGGCTTCAATTTGGCAATGCTGAACACGATGTGGTGTTCTTTGTGTTTATGTTTTTATTGACTTGACTTGCTTAACTACCTTCTGTTGCTCAGATTGCTGGTCAGTTGCCTTGATTGGCTGACAATGCCTGTCTCCCTGAATGTTTCCTATTATACTGCAAACGATGTAGCTAGTCATTTGTTTCTTCATTTCTGCTTTCACTAGGTTGCTGCTCTTGGAGAAGGTGTTTCCCTTGAAGCTAAATTGCTGAGCAGGTAATTCTGCCTGCTTTATATTTATCAATCAGGAGCATTCTGGTTTTGATTATATATTATCATTAAACAGGAAAGAAGCAGCATTACGTCAGAGAGAGGTGAGATGGGATATCTCTGTTCTGGATGTCAATTGTGAAAACGAAACTAGAATTGTTGTTTTTCTCCCTTTTGCCATATCCTTCAGGAAGAAACTCTGCAGTGGACCATATCTTTAGTTAGTCTATTAATGAATAATTATCCTTGATTGCACCAATAGTTCAACCTGAGCATGCTTATCCTCATCTTTTACTTTTTGTTTCATTTCTTTTCAAAAAATCATTGAATTGTGTCAAATTTTCAATGGGCTTACAGGCCTACACGAAAAGGAAAGTTAGACTGCACACAAGTTCAAGTGAGGTTTCATCCTAGGTAGGGTAGCTTGCTAGGTTTATATGTTGGTCTTTTTTCCCTCTTTTTTACATGTGAGATACTCACATGTGGGTATTTTCAACGCTCTCTCTCACATGTGAGTCCCTTTTTAACTTGGCTAATCTGGAGAAGTACATAAACAATCCTCATCAAGGTTGGATTTCTGATTGAGGTCAAATATGCCCCTTCCTGGGGCAAACGATACTGCTGGGCCACTTGTTTCATGCAGACTTTAAATTCTTCTCCAGTTACTTAAATGATGGGTCACTTCTGGACCAAACAGTAGGTCAAGATTTTCATAGGCTCTAATACCATGTCAAATTTGCAATGGGCTATAGGCCTATACGACCACACACAAGTCCAAGTGAGATTTCATCCTAAAACCAATTGGCTATAGGTGGAGTAGCCCACTAGGCTTATATGTTAGTCTTCTTTCCCTTCTTTCTTCGATGTGGAACACTCACATGTGGGTGTTCTCAACAAACTACAATAAATCGTTCCTCACAGGCTGCTCTTAAGGCTGCCAAACTGACAAGAGATGGAAGAGATAAACAAATAGCAGCCCTTCGTTTAGAACTTCAGGTAAGGCTTTAGGCTTCTATGGTTTTCGTTCAGTGCTATGCTGTGAGTTTAACTGGAGTTTTTAACCCATATATTTTAAACTTTTACCAGAACGTGAAAGATGATGCTGCAACTGCTGTTGAACAACTCCAGGAAGCAGAGTCTGAGGCAAAAGTTCTTCGGACAGTAACTCGGAGGATGATTTTGACCGAGGAAGAGATGGTTGGTGGATTTTGAAATGCAATGAAATCACAATTTGCATGTGTAAGTAACTTTATCCTGCATGTGCCTTTTAGGAGGAAGTTGCCCTGAAGAGATGCTGGCTTGCTCGCTACTGGGGTTTAGCTGTACAGCATGGTACTAAACCTTCTGCATTAATCTTATGCTCTAGAGAAAATAATTGCCTTATAATAATATTTCTTCCTTGATAAGGCATGCAGCGATAAGTTTCATCTAGCCATTTGCCTCGTCAGATAGGTGATGATGGATATGGAGGTTACAGGCTTGAGTTTTCTATATCTTCATGATACTGTTTTGATTTTACAATAGGGGTTACTATCCTGATTCTGTGTTCAAATTGCTATCTCTGTTATTTATTTCATAACTGTATATTTTGTTATTTTATGGGTTCCTGTCTTCTGTTAACGCTTAAATTGGACTTGCCATACACATTAATCCAATCTTTAATTCTTAATTTCTTTTCCTGTGGTTGTTTTTTGTGGTTTATAGACATTTGTGCAGATGTAGCAACATCAAAACATGAGCAATGGTCAGCACTAGCTCCCCTTCCTTTTGAATTTGTTATTTCTGCTGGACAAAAGGCCAAGGATGAGTCTTGGGACAGGGGTTAGCTTACTAAATCACTGTTAGTTTTTGTGTTGTTACTTTTTCAAGTTTTTATTTATTTATGCCGTTATTACTTCTCATTACTTAACTATGACATTGATGAATGGAACAGGGAGTGGTGTTTTGGAACGGAATAAACCATCACGTGATTTTAGTGATCTAACAGGAGAGGGAAATATTGAGAGTATGCTTGCAGCTGAAATGGGATTGAGAGAATTAGTTTCTCTGAAGGTTTGTTCATTTATTTATCTTCTTATTTGAAAGCCTTGTTTGTTTGGTCATTAGCATGTAGTTTAAAACTGTTGCTTATTTTATTTTTTTACATTGTTAAAATGTATTTGAAGTTAAGTGTTATGATAGTTCATCCCTTATCTTCAACAGATCAAAACAGTTGATTTTATTTTTAAGTTAGAAGTTCAGCTTATTGATAATACACCTTTTCCTAAGCACTAATTGCTACATATATTTGATAATATTTATTTTCATTTATTAAG
>JAOSBL010000007.1:23191338-23218923 GCA_027568915.1 Erythroxylum roraimae
ACATAGCCCTAGGAGCAAACCTTTTAGCATTACGTTGCCTGGAGGATATAGTAATTGCAACCTTAGAAAGAAAACTTTGATCTGTTCTCATTATTGAATCTATGCAATTTGAACTTCGCAACCCTGAGAAGGATCCCATTCTCAATCGTGGTGTTTGTAAGCCATAGATCATTTTGGCAGAGGCCTTTTTTGACGTTTCAGATTCTTGAGATTGTCCATGTTTTCCACGAGTAGCTAAAGCAGGGATATTAGTAGAATGAACGAAAATACGAGCCATCTATTCCGATAAATTAGACTGCAAAACACAGCATCATATATTAGTTTTCTATTAAAGGAACAAGGCTGAAACAATAGAAAATAATTGAGCAGGGAATCATTAAGACTCGGTGCCCAGGAAAATTTTGCAAAATTTAGTGACCATCATGGACCATCGGTAGTCACTTAAATTACAAGAGAAGAAAATTTAAGAACAATGTAATGAAGGGCAAAAACTGATCCAAGCTGTAACAGTGAATGCCCTTGAGTTTGACAAGTCCATCAAGGTCCAAACTTACAAGATTGACTCCCAACATTGACCAATCTTACAATAAGAAGAAGCAACATAAGACCATGATGAGGCCCATGTAAATCAACCACACTCGCTCTCCTCAAAAATGAAATATTGAAATATTAAAACTTTATCGTGCATTATTGCCTCATTTGGATTGGTATAAGAAACTTTCCAGAACGATCCCCTCTAACTGAACCAAGTACTACACGGACATATTTCATCAATTTCTACATAATTATAGGTTTATGCAACAAATATCAGTTACAGGATCTCCACAATATCTAATCGGACTTGAAATGCTTTCGTTCAACTACACATTTAAACCCACAGCAAGACCTATATGGGCCAATCCGACTAAACCACAAACCAAAAGCACCGACATGATCGAATGCAAATAACAGATTAGAAATTCTACCACCCTCAGATAAATAAGGGGAAAAATGGAACAAACTTTACCCAACAACACCATCATGCTCATACCGAAAGAAATTTAGGTTGAATAGATAACACAAACTTTATCCACACTGCACAACCATGCTCGATTACAAGAAAGTTAGCTCGACTGGAAAATTTAACGGTACCCAGAAAATTGAAGTAAAAGAAATGAAAAAGAAAAAGACACAAACTTCATCCAACAATTCATACATTAGCCAAATTCAAGAAGCTCAAATCAAGCGAATCCAACATAAAAACAGAACTTTCAACTTTCCAAGAGCGGAAACAATCAAAAAACCCTAGACAAAGAAGTACCCAGATACGGAAACAACCAAAAAAACAATAACTTAAAAATCCCCAGCTCGAATCAGAACTCGAATAAATCAAACTAAACGATTGAGCTCACCTAATTTTGCTAAAAGAGAATAAGCAGGAGATAAAAGTCAAGAAGACCACCCTTTAATGGCAGGAGGAGAGGGGAGGTTGGATATATAGATGTGGGCTTGCAATATCAGGCGGTGCTTCCTTTTCTCCTGCTCCTAATTCCACAATCTACAATCACCGTTCGTTCGAGGGTTATCTGGATCAAAATGGGCTGTCGTCACCTTAACTTTGGTCCTAGCCAATGCCATTCGAGAGTCTCAAAGGTTGCAAGTAGTCTTGGCCGTACATTGTAGCATTATCATTTTGTCAACACATGAAAGTAGAATAGTCGTGTGGGCTTCTTATTTGGACTTTCTAGATATTTTTTAATTAGGGAAAAATAGAAAAAAAAAAGGTACTTAAGAAAATTATGAGGTAATTAATAATATTGGGTATAAGGGATTTTTTATTTTTTATTTTTTATTTTAATTAGAAAGGACTTGGGAGGAGAAACTTGGAAGAAGTAGGACCTCACGTACTTGGCAGTATCTATGGTTAGGTACATTGTGATGTGAATTGGTAAAAATATCTTAGGAGAACTATGTCGGCTACCAAATTTTTATTGGTTGAATTCATAAAAATCTAATTTATAAGTATTTTATTGATTTTAGTATAAAATTTAAACTCAATAGAACTTAAATAATTTCACAATTTTATAATTGAAATGTTGAAAATTAAATAAAGGTTAAAAATTATTTTTAAATAATATATTTTTAGGTGCTTTTAATTTAATTGTTAATATAAGCAAAGTATGCTTCTTCTTTTTTTTTAAAATGGAGGTACTCGCAGCCGTTATCTTTTGGATGTGCATCGGGTAAATCTCTTGATTGATGCAATAGCCTGCAAATCACACCAACTAAATACTCCGTACTAAGTAAACCCTATATAAAAGGCTCGATCGAGAAATCGTAAATAGGAGAATTCGAATACATAACCTTTTGATCTCATGCTACCCACTTCATCAACTCGACCACCCCTTAAGAGACGGCATGCATAATATGATCATGATTGAAGTATAAATAATAATAATAAGCATGCAACAAGAATCTCGTAGACATTAAAGTAAAATATTAAGCTCACAAACAAATTAAGAGTATGGATAGCAATAGAATCCAGACTTAGCCTAGCCTACCCTATTCAATCGACTTTAGGCCGCGTCGACTTGATTTTTTAAAAAAATTGAGCCTTAAACTCGGGTTGCTCAAATTTAGCTCTGCTCAAGACCTAACAACCATTTTTTAAAAATTATTTGTTTTAGTCCGAACTTTTTTTAATTTGTTCAACTTAACTTCTCAAATTTTGATATGAAGTTAATTCTAAAATTACTCAAATTAATTCTTTTTTTTTAGATTAGATCGTACATAATTTATTGACTTCAAAATATATTAAAGTGAATTGAATTTATTATCTCCATTTTTGTGTATTAATATCTATGTGAAAAAATTAAGAAGTCATCATTTTAATAATTGTCATAGTCATAAAAATTTATATTATCTATATAATCTTTAAATTAATTATTAGTATGCAATCAGGTAATTTATTTTATATTATTAGAATTGGGCCATAACTACCAAGAACTTGCTATTGTATATCAACACTTATATTTGGGCCAAAACTGAGTAAAGGCTTTCAATAAGACTCCTTTTTGCCAGATAAGATCTTATACATTTACTTTCTTGGAGGTCTAATTTTCAAATTAAAAAATATTTTTTAATATTTGAATAAAAATTAACTACGAAATACATGTAAAATGAATATCATTTGTAGATTAATTCAATGCTATTTATTTTATGATTCAATATAACTATTAAACTGGAACCGAAACAATTAAATTAGTCCATATTAGTGATATTCAATTAGTCCATATACGGCCGTGTTTAGCAAACAACGGATTGTATTAGCTGTTAGCTGATAGCTGATTTGACCAGCGCATAACATTAGTTGTTTATTAAAGATATTTTGTAAAATTAGCTATTTAGTATTATCTGTTGATGTGTAAAATGACTTATGAAGGTATAATTAAAAAAATTATAAGAGCATGAATATTATATTTCTTAGCATTTTGTTGAATATTCTTATAAGAATTTATATTTTAGATATTTAATTCTACAAAAATGAAGTTTATAACTTTAATAATAATAATAATAATCTAACATTAAATTCTCTACTAATATGAATGATGCAGTGAGCTACATCATATTAGTATTTTTTATATAATATTGTATGAATTTTGTTATTTAATAAATTAAAAATATCTATAATTATAATATGACACGATATATATCTATTAATTTTTGGTTGATCATCCAAAAAACTCCTCGTATGTAGCTTAAAGAAATTAGCTTATTGAGGTTAAATAAGCTATTCACCGAACACATCAATAACTTTTTAAGATGGTTAAAATCTAACTTTTAGTCAATAAGCTAGAAAAACAACTGATAAACTATTTGCTAAACACCTAAATGATGTTCATGCTAAGTATATTTTGTAAGAGAAGGTTTTTCTAAAAAAAAATTGAAACTACAACTAACCATCCATCTCATCTACTAATGACTTGTGTTTTGATTCTCTCCATGTGTCTTTCATACATTCGTAGTAAGTTACACGAGGCTAAGCTTCAACACAACGTAGTACTTAGCTTTGAATGTTTCAACTTTTGTCAATTACGTCATTTTAGTAGGATGGCAACGACCGAACTTCAACTTTGAATCTTTCAACTTTTGTCAATTATATCATTTTTGGTAGAAATGGCAATAGTTTAGGTCGAGTTAGAAGCCAACTAAACCTAATCCTTCCTATTTTTTAAATCTTTTATTTAATAAAAAATAAAAAACTAACGCCATCGATTAAAAAATAACGTTATCTTTTGCACTAATTATCGAGCTTTGGGTTGGACCGAACTTGAAAAATTCAAGCTCCAACCCGAACTAGGTCCAAAATCGCTGACTTTGGGTGTTGGCCTCTCTAAAAAAATTTTTGCACTAATTATTGAGTTTTGGGTTGAACTGAACTTGGAAAATTCAAGCTCTAGCCCGAACTTAGGCCCAAACCCGTTGACTTTGGATGTTGCCCTCTCTAAATTTTAGGTATATTGGATACACATTTTAAAGATAAAGATTGAAAAAAAATTGTTTAAAAATTGACCAAATAAATTATAAGCAATAGTAATAAGTTTGATTAAGTTTGAATTTATTAAATTTGAGTTAAAAAATTAATTAGACTTAAATGTATTCAAATTTTTGAAGTATCTAAAAAAATTTAATATATTTATTAAATTGGATTTGAATTTTTTCAATCAGAGTAACATCAAAACCTACTCAAAATCAAATTGAAGTAGATATATGAAAATGTGGTCAAAGAAATAGAGCTTTCATGTAGTTTAAGAAATTTTGAAAAACCTCTCATCTTTAACTACAACAAATTTACCATTCCCCAGTACGAACCAATCGTCCCCTTAGTTTTCTAAAAAAGTCCTTTCTCTTGGATTTAGATTAAAAAATAATAATAAAATGCATGTTGTACAAACATCAAATGTAAACTAATCAAATGCCATTAATATAATAATTTAATTCAGCTTTTAAATTCAACCCAAATAAATTAGGGGGGGCGGTTGGTTCGTACAAGGGAATGGTAATAAGAATGGAAATGAATATAGAAAATAATAAGACAATATATGAATGATAATGGTAATCATTTCCAACCATTATTCCTCTTAACCATTACCACATGTGAATGGGACAATATATGAATGATGCAGGTCACAGAGGGAAAAAGTAAAAACTAGCACGATATAATATTTTAATTACAATATTTTAATTAATGAATAATTATATTTTAATTAATTATATTGTAACTAATTAATAATATTTTAATTAATCAATAATTATATTTTAATTACTTATATTGTATATTAATTAATTACTTAATTAATTATATTGTAATTAATTAATTACAATATTTTAATCAATAATTATTTTTTAATTATTTATATTTTAATTAATTGTAACAAGCACATCCTTATATAACAATGATACTCATTCCTCTAGATTAGGAGAGGAATGGGGTATTACCCACAAATGGGTAATTAAAATAATGACTCTATAATCATAGTCCCTTACTACACTCAATCTTTCATTCTATATCCATTTCCTTTTTTCATACCCACCAAATAAGCACACCTGACCTAATAATTTAAGATAACTATAATAAATTATTAGATTTAATTAGTTTAATTTGAGTTTAATAATTAAGTTGAATCGTCGTATAAATAACATTTGATCAGTCCACCCTAATGTTAGTACTTGGTGTTTTTTATTGTTATTTTTATGTTAAGTTTAAAAGAAAATATTTTTCTAAACAATTTAAAAAATTAATGAATTTTTCTAAAAAAAATTAGACAACAAGAGAGGTTTATCTCTTTTATCTATATAAAATATTTCAAGTTAGGTTTTCGATGAAGCACCCTTATGCCCCAAGTGTGACCAAAATCAGTCTAGATTTAAGTGTTTTAAAATTTTAACGAATTGATCCATAGATTAGACCTCAACTCAAGCTAGCTTGAGATCTAACTTTGCGTATAAGAGTTGGACTTTAGGTAGACTTGGGTCTGAGTAATTCAGGCCTAAATTTAATTAAAAAATATTATTTTACTATTTTAATCTTAAAAAATATTTTTTAAAAATTAAGGAAGCTGACTTATAGGTTGGCCATTGCCATCCCTAGCCAAGTTCAAGTTTGAATCTTCTTATCCTTCCCTTTTTGACTATTTATTAAATGCTTTTTGAATTATTTGGAAAACAATTTGTTGTTATTAGAAATATTAAAAAAATTTATTTTTAATCATAACGTACTCAATTTTTTTTGAATTTTTTTCTTTCTGGTGCTTATGCTTTTAAAATTTTCAATTAAGTAATTAAACCTTAAATTTTTTAATAATTCAATTCAAAACTTAATTATGCTAATAATTTGTTAACTTAGCTAATGAAATCTTGATTGTCCATAACATGTGGTTTCCGATTAAGCTATATGAACACTATTTTCCATATGTATTTTCTATATAAATAAAGGCTGGGTCATTTAAAATTGGTTTAAAAGATAATCTTTTTTACATTTTCAATATTTTAATACAATAAAACATTTGAAGAATAAATAAAATATAAAGAGATTTATAATGAATCAAATTGAATATGATTCAAAAAATTTATTTCAATCCAACTTAAATAATTAAATGTTGTTTTAACCAATAATTTAAAAACCGAATCGAAAGTTAAACCTGTAAGATTCTGGTTTAAGGTTTAAAAGATTCAAGCGGTATTAAACTGTTATAAAATTAATAAAGATCAAATAAAACTAAAATTTTATATATAAAAAAAAATTATCATTACTCGTATAAACTATAAAGTTTAATTAAAAAAGAAGATTGTTAAATAAAAATTAGTTGGTTTATTTTAATTTAGTTTAATTTATTAATTTATAAAAATTATCTAATAATTAATAAACTGATCGATTTTTTATAATAAAAATTATTAAATTAAATTAAATTACAAATTAAAAACTTAATCGATTCAAAATTTTTACGATTAAATCGACAAAAACCGTTCAATCGGTAAACCATTATTTTTGACATTTTGATCGAATCAATTCGGGTTGTTTAGAGTGAATTGAATTGATCTTAAACGACCAAACCCTAGGAGGGACCCATGGGAGTTAAGGTTTTGACTGGATTAGGTGCGGTGTGAAGTAAAAGGGTTCACGAGATGCTTGGATGGTTTAGACTTTTATCCTCTTCCGTCCTCATTCTCACAAACCTTGGAACATGCACTGTGAATAACACTCTCTACAATAAATGTATTTAAACCTTCTAAATTGGTAAAGGGCTCTTTTAATTTAAGTGAGGTCGTAGATTTAAATTCTCCTTATATATGTAGCTATTTAAAACTTGGAGCTAGAGCTTTGACTTTCGCAAGGGACCTATCCAACTCGAGCGGGGATTAGTCTGAGTGTGGATGACTTAAAGATGTCTTCCTATAATTGAGACCCTCCTAAAACACCTCGTAGAAAACCAAACAAAAAATGTATTTAAATCAAATATTAAAAACCGAACTAGTTCTATTGATTCAATAAAAAAGATATTTAATTTAATTTAATAACTAAATTATTAATTAATTATTTAATTTTTATAAATTAATTAAATTTTATAAAATTATAATTAATTATTTAATGTTTATCTAACAATCTCTTTCTTTAATTAAATTTTAACTTTTTCAACAAAGAAGAACATTTTTTTTTCTTCAATTCTGTTTCAAATTCTTTAATTTTTATTATATATATTAATTTTATGACGGTTTAATATCAAATTTAATCATTGGGGCAACTAATAGGGTTGGGATGGAAATCTTAGGTGAGTTCAGCTTTAGCTTCAGTTTTAATGCCCTCCTGTATATGCTCAGGAGGGCCATACTGACTTTAAATATAGATCACCTTATGCTCATTAATGAAGCATATGTTGGCTGGAGAGAGAGATGACCAATGAAATTTTTATTCGATCAAGTTCGAGTTTAAATTGTCTCGATTTAAAATTTAACAAGTTCGAATTTAAATTTTCTCGATTTAAAATTTAAAAAGTCAAAAAAAAATTAAAAGTTTAATGGCTAGAAGTAAAAAAAAATTGAGTTCCAAATTTGTGTCTATTCTAACTTAAAATATTTTCACATATATAATTATAATTATCTTGTTTTTTAATTTTTTGTTATTTTAATTCAAAATAAAAATTTACAAATTTGCAATCAAACCAATTTAAGATTATTTAGATCGAGTTCAAATTAGCTAGGATTAAGAATAACTAGTCTTAATAAATAGATTTAAACTTTTTGATATATTTAAAACTCAATTAAACTCGAGTTTAAACCCGTTTATTCAAGTTTAATCGAAGTATAACTCAAATTTATACTCCTTCGTATATTTTATTTCATAATTGTTTTAAGGTGTTTGATATTTTTAATTCTATATTACTCAACTTTGGTCAACCTATTGTCTCACTTAACAACATCATTTTGATAGAAATGACTAAAATGAAGTAATTTTAATCCTTAGATTACAACACTGTGTTAATTGATGTTACTAAAATGAAATCGTTTTATCATTGGGGGCCATGTTTTGAAACTCGGACCGGACCGGCCAGTTTGACAGGTGACCCGTTGGCTATCCGGTCCGAGTCATCCCTAAAAATCGGCCCCTAATTGAATCAGTGGGAACCGGTAAAAAAAAAAAAAAGAAGAAGAAGTTAATATACATATTTATGTGAGTCTCATATAAATGTGTGGATGTAGATTAACTGATATAGAGTTGGAATTGGTTAATGGGAATAGAGGATCTGGTCTCAACTAAGACACCTAAAATGTTAGAACATAATTTTGGAAAAAAAGGAAAAGATATTTTTAAATTTTGTTTTAATGATATAATGTATTTTGTAAATAATTTTAAAAAATGAAATACTCTTTTAGATAAAAATTTATATAAAAGATATATATTTTTTAAAATTGATAATAAATGGGATAAATCCTAAAATTTGAGATTAATAATTCAATTAAATATGATTTATTTCATTAATTTCACGTTATAAAATAATTCAATTAAATAATTATTTTTCATACGAGTTTATCGAAAATAATTACTTTATTAATTAGAGGTAAGATTGCATAGTTATGAATTTTACCCGACCCGCCTTTTTTTTGAAATGTTAAAAATATTTCTAATTTCATATTCAAATCATCAAATCAAATTTAATAAGCTAATCTTTTCCACTTAAAAGTTTTGAATTTACTTGGTAAGTTGTAATAATGAATTTTCCTATTATGATTTGTTAATCCGTACCCATCTCCTCTGTTACTAAACAAGACATGATATGCATCATGTTTAACTAAATTTGTCCCTGATCCTTAAAAGTGCATCAGTTTAAGAACTTGCAGAAAAGTGATGTGGACCTACTGTTATCCTGAGATTCCATGTACAGCCAAAAATGGAGTAGTGATTAGTGTAACGTTCCAAGGTATAGCAGTAGGCATCTTTTTCTCTCTGCTTCTTGCAATAGAAAAAAGCCATTGCCCTTTTCCTTTCGCAACGTCTGCTTCACTCCTGTCTCCTTTTTAACTCCTTTTCTGTTTCTTCTTCTTCCCACATTTTCTTGAGAAATATAGAAGGAAAGATGCTTTCTGGGCTCAATGGCAGTGCTTGGACGTTGGAGGATAAAGACGAGCATGAATCGACCACAAATAACAACATTAACAGCAGCTGTGGTTTCATGGAGAGCAAAGAAGAAATGGGTTCACTTTCTACATTAAAATCCATGCTTGAGGTAGAAGATGACTGGTACGTGAATACTAATGCTTCAATACAAAACCACCAAGATAGTATCAGAGACATCGGTTATTCACCAAATCTTGGTGAACCAGATAATTTATTGCTGCATCCAGTTGATTCCTCGTCTTCTTGTTCACCATCTTCCTCTGTTTTTAACAATCTCGACCCATCTCAAGTTAACTACTTTTTGCAAGCAAAGCCTAACTTAACTTCACTCCTTAATGGAGTCTCTAACAACCCTTTAGAGAATGCGTTCGATTTGGGCGAAATTGGGTTCCTTGAGAATCAAGCAACACCTGCAACAACCACAAATGCCTCGACTTTCCTGAACAGGGGAAATGGAGCTTTGGGTGGTTTCGCTGATTTTTGCTCACATAACCAAATTGTAACTCCTGATTTTTTCACTGATCCACAATCATTGACAACCCGAATCATCCAATTTTGTGAAAACGGTTCTGGGTTCACGGGTTTCAGGGACTTTGATGAGAATCCAGGTACTAATATGCTTATGAATAGGTCTAAATTGTTGAGGCCTCTTGAAACTTTCCCTTCAACTGGTGCACAGCCCACTTTGTTTCAAAAGAGAGCGGCCTTAAGGAAGAACCTAGCTGATAGTGGGAGCTTAGGGGATTTAAGTGGTAGGATTGAGAGAGATAAAGGAAAGGTAGAAATGACTCCATCGAATGAAGGTCATGAAAAAAAGAAATCGATACCAGAGAGTAGTAAGATTGAGGACTTGAGCATGGACGGGTCTGGTCTGAACTATGATTCTGACGAGTTAACTGATAATTATAAGTTGGAAGAGATTGGTAAACCTGGTGGGGATAACTCAAATGCAAATAGTAGCATTCAAGGTGATGGTGATCAGAAAGCTAAAAAAAAAGGGCTTCCTGCTAAGAACTTGATGGCAGAGAGGAGACGACGAAAGAAGCTCAATGATAGACTCTACATGCTGAGGTCTGTCGTCCCAAAGATTAGCAAAGTAAGAACTTCTGTTCTGCACACTTTTCTTGTGATACGGAGTGTCCTTAATTTTGTTTGCGTGTGAAAGCTTAGTTCTTTATTCTTTACCTGTTTCATCTTGTGTTTGGCATGTCTCAGTTGCAAAGCTGTATTAAATCCTTTCACATGGACACTGAATTAAAGTTTGGAATTCACCATAAGCTTTTGAAATTTCTCCCTTCAAGAGACTTATCTTTTTAGCTGCATCTCTAGAGGAGATTTAAGTTTGAACTTTGAACATTAGCATGAACATTATGTCTGTTTCATATCTGGCCATACTCTTTGATGACTACCGAATTCAGGATTAAGTCCTGTGTTTTTTGATATCTTTGGTTTAACAAACTAATGATGCTTATCATGCAAATTCATACAAGATAGCTGGAGTCTTTACTCATTTTTTTCTGAGATTTAAATCTTATAGTTTATGTTTTAGGTTTAAGTACATCATCTGCTAATCATATACACACTGTATCATTTCTTTGTCTCAAATTTTACTGGTCTTCTTGCTACTATGCGATGAAGATACCCTATTGAATCCTGTTTTTGCTGCTTACCAAACAAAGTTGCAACTTTGTCCAATTTTAATGAAACCTTGCATCTAGTTTGATCGAAGTAAGATTATCATCTGGAACAGGCTTTCGATTTTTCTAAAACTGATATCCATTCCATTGCCATTCTATGTTTTGGTGGTAGATTTATTTTCTTTTTTTTACATTTATTACATTCTTTTTTAAAAGGTTAATGTTTGGAGTACTTGAAGTCTTACTAAATCCTATTGGACTGACAAATTCAGAGGCTGTCCGCATAAACATTGAAGATCAGATTGTTTTGCATAGTTGCATCGATAAATAATGTATGTTTCGAGTAGGTTCTTGAAGTCTTACTAAATCCTATTGGACTAACAAATTCAGAGGCTGTCTGCATAAACATTGAAGATCAGATTGTTGTGCATGGTTGCATCAATAAATAATGTATGTTTCGAGTAGGTTTTCTTTATTCAGACTGATTGAATCATAGTGGGTTACACAACAAGGTTAGACCTCTCCTTTCCTCACCGGAACCTTTCCGGTTATGTATTTTCGTAAACCGTGTGTTCTTGTTCAATGACCGGTAATATGACCTCGAATATTATGCCAGTCGTGAAGCTTTTATGTTCAAGCAGATGCCTTACTGCTGATCAAATAATCTTAAGCTGTTTCTAAGACCTGTTAGTGTAAAATTGTGGTTCTTGTGCTAACAGATGGATAGAGCCTCAATCCTCGGAGATGCAATTGAGTACTTGAAGGAACTTCTGCAAAGAATCAATGATCTCCACAATGAATTAGAATCAAATCTTCCTAGTTCTGCATTGACACCTACAACGAGTTTTTACCCATTAACACCCACGCTGGCGGCCCTGCCTAGCCATATCAGCGATAAACTTTGCCCGAACTCGATACCAAGTCCAAATGGTCAACCAGCAAGAGTAAATACTTCTTGTGCTAAGTTTATTACAACCTTTTCTGGAATCAAGTCCCTGATATTTCGAAATTACCTATGTCAATGTCATCTTCACATTTAGGTTGAAGTAAGAGCAAGAGAAGGAAGAGGTGTAAACATCCACATGTTCTGTGGGCGCAGACCAGGTCTTCTACTTTCCATGATGAGGGCTTTAGACAACCTTGGACTTGATATCCAGCAAGCTGTCATCAGCTGTTTCAATGGCTTCGCCATGGATATCTTCCGAGCCGAGGTAAAGTTTCATCTTTGTTTTCTTTGTTCGTCAAACTTATTGCGCTACAAATTCCATTAACTGACTTGGGTTCTTCCATTTTCTTAGCAATGCAAAGAAGGGCAGGATGTGCATCCTGAACA
The DNA here is from genome assembly GCA_027568915.1 of Erythroxylum roraimae. Classification (NCBI taxonomy): domain Eukaryota; kingdom Viridiplantae; phylum Streptophyta; class Magnoliopsida; order Malpighiales; family Erythroxylaceae; genus Erythroxylum; species Erythroxylum roraimae. The sequence goes on from JAOSBL010000007.1 coordinate 23,203,961, forward strand.
AATTAAAGCAGTGCTTCTGGACTCTGCTGATTTCCATGGTAGTATTCTGTAAGAACTTGGAGAGAAATCTACCTGGACTGGGCAAAACTCCTATTGTCTTTTACTATTTTTAAACTGAAGTGCCAATGAATCAATTTTTACGTAGTTGGCTGACTTTTAGGACTCAGTGCTGCTGAACACTTCTGCAGAGAATTTTATGTCATTTTCTCCTTGTTTTGGTCTTTTATATACTTTTCTTTAGAGTAAAAGACACGTAATTCTTTATAATTGAAATAATTAAAAAATCTTTTAATCCTTGAAAATTTTAATTTATTTTTATAATTTTCAATTTTACAAAACAATACTTTCTATCAAACTTATTTATATAGAATCATACATGAGAATTTTTTCAAACTCGTTAGATCCTTTTTCTCGTTCGAGAAATTCATGACCATGCTCAAACATGTACTTGTTTTGAGTATAAGTTTGACAACGAATTAAAAAATCATGGTGATCTTCTCTATCTTCTATTTAATGAACGAAGAATCCGTTTTAAAATTGTCCGCATTATATTCACCCCTAGTATATATTTCAACAGGAATTATCCTAAGGATAGATTGACACAACAGAAACCTCTTATAAAATGCTCACATGTAAACCTACAGAAAAAGTACATTATATAGTGCATTTAATCGTTCAAATATTATTCATATAACAATTTAACTCAATTTTAAAATCAAATTAAACTAATTAAAATTGAGTTATCACGTAAATTATTATTATTTAATTAAATTTTAAGAGTGCAAATTTTTAATAAAAAATAAAAAATATTAATAACATGTCCTTTAACTCGCAGTGGTTAAAATAGAAGCACAATAAAATAGTAACACGTTTTGCTTCTTAAATGATTACTAAACATGATTATTCTCAGATCTAATACACTTATCCTTTTGTTTTTGTTGTGGATTAGAACTTATAACCACCTTACCTACCATACCCAGACCCAGTCGTAAGTTGTTATCTTTTCCACAACTATCCCAAAGAATCGGATTTTGTCATGAAGCCAAACTGAATACGGTTAAAGCATTGCGCGTTTTTCTCCATTCAAAGTCTTTACGCTTCAAACTTCGTATTTCCAAATTGAAATGGCTAAACATAAGGCTTTCAGTTTCAGTCCACCTGCGATGACCCTTCCCTCACCCATTCCTAAGATTAAGAAAGTTGTAGTTGTCGGGTTCAGACAGCTTACCTCAATAGGATAGGAACACGAATAACGACAGTTTCAATTTTCATCCTTATCCTTTCCTTGCATACGAACCACTCAGCATTGTTTCTCCTGTCATAAACCAGTGGCCCGGCAATCCACATGGTAAGAACTGGCAACAACATCACTTCAATTACTGAGAAACCTGCGTAAGAGACTGAACTGACTGGTGGGTCTGGTCAGCTCCTGCAAGTCTACTCACAACCACTTGTTTACCTTCATAAAAGTGCCCGTGACCCACGATGGACTGTAATCATATTCTGTGACCCAATGAGGCAACGACCAAGTCCAAGCAAAAATTGAACTACAAATAAGTTGAAAATATAAAAGGATCAAGGGTTATGGAAAGTTGAGAATACGCCTGCTAAAAGACAACACTAGATATATAAAAACTTTACATTAGGGGGTGGGATGAGGGTAAAAACAGCTTATGTACAGGGTGGGTGATTGGGGAAGAAAAGCAAAGGCTATAAGTTATAGGATTTGCCTTTTGCTCAAGGGGTACACGTGTTTTGATATTTATGTATATAACAGAGCATCGTTACAATACTAAAAGTCCATAAAAATGTCCAAAATTGGATATATTTCAACTTTGTGCCATCCATTTCTGGGACACCAGCAAACTCGCCATCTTGACTAGTCATACTCGCCACAAACTCAAACATTATGCGCTCCTGCCCGTCCGCCCTCCTCCGGCATGGCGGCTGCTTACCTGCTGTGAAAAGATAAAAAAGATTAGCCACCACCAGCGATCTTCATTGTGGGTGTTATTGTGGGTGTTATCACGAAATGAACAAAATGTAGGATAGCTTGAAAAAAAGCTTTTTTCTATGACGAACACAAACGAACCAACATACCTACAACATAAGGGATGCAAACTTAACAATCTTCTGGGGTAGATGCCAATGGAAGTCGCTGATATTTCACTTCCTTTGCGTCCATATCATCTGGATCCGGCAGGTTATCGTTGCATTTTGAATTCAGTGTACCGGGATTCATCTTCTGCACCTCATCTTTGGTATAGATGAAAATCTTACGAACCATGCCAACAAATTCCCTGTCATGTTAGGCAATGATGTCAGCAGTCAGACAAGGTAAATCACATGAATTGTGTGTCATTGACTAATTCAAAATAAAAGTAATTAGCAAATATGTGAAATCCTTACTGCCAAGGATCATCTCCTACAAGCATCATATCACCCTCATCATCAGTGTACACAATCAGCCAATCTTTTTTGGGCGCCATTAGCTCACCATCAAATTCAAACAATCTGTCTAATTCCTTGATCAACTCTTCATAGTTGTTGAATTTTGCAAGATCTACTGACCTACCAAGTGCTATTCCCTGCTTATGAACCTGTTTGTGAAGAAAAGTACCAAGTCTTAGCGCATTTAACCATCACCTCCTCAGCATTTGAAAAAGAAACAGAAAAATAACCTTAGTACAACTTCTAGTAGAACCATTTTGAGCTTTTCCCCGGGTATCTCTTGTGCGATGATGTGCAGAAAGATATTGTTTCTCATATTCAATGTCATCAACCATTTTGGAACCCTTGGACTGTTCGGACTTTTGATCGGATTCAATTGCACAGTGCTGGTGACTCAAGGAGTGCATGGGAACCACTGGCTCATTCCTCAGATGTCTATGAGAGACTGAACGCTCTGGTGTAACAGGACTACTGATGAGGGGAATACCAAAGAGCTTACAATTTGAATCCACGGATTTTCCATTCTCCTGTTCTTGCACCAGCATGGGTTGGGTCGCAAGATCTCTTGAATGGTCATGGTTATCGAGATGACTTGATGGTGGAGGCATCAACCAATTTCCATGCAATGTCTGCAACCGGTGACCATTAAGTTGGGGATACTCGCTGAATGCACTGCATCTAGCATTACTCTGTGGTTGACAAGTCATATCACCATTGGGAGCATGAAGCTTTGCACTCGACTCTGACAACTTGAGTGACAAGTTTGAAGGCATCAAGGACCAGTTTGCAAGCAAGTTAAGCCTGCCATCCTGATCTAGTCTTCTTGCAGTTTTTGCAGTTCCTGTTGTTTGATCAATGAATGGTGGACAAAATCCATGGGTGGAATCAGAGTTTGCTCCAAAGCCTGATAGTAAATCTGTATAAGTAAACTCATGTCTCCCTGATGCCATCCTGTTCTCCAATCCGTATTTTCTTGGTGCAGAAACCACATCAACCTTTTCATCAGCAGCTGGAGGTGGCCAGACGACAGACTTCTCGACATTGTCACCTCTCAAGGCCGAGAATTCTTGGCCTTGAAAGACCCTAGAAAACCCACTTGCTGGTGCAGGATCTACATTCACCTTGGATGAACCTGAGAACATACAAGGGAAGCACACTCAAACCTGATTGGACGTACATGGAACCTTCGGAAAATGCCTAGAACAAAACTACACAACTATTACCTTCTCTAGTTAGAACAGATGAGTCGGGGGATGAGGGCACCGCATTAGCTCGGGGCCTCTTTGGTCTGGGCATTGGAAGGGGATTTAGTGCAGGAGGAGCCAGCGCAGGTTCTATTTTCCAGGGCGAGACCCTCTCTGGTCGTGGTATGGTTGATGTTTCATCCCACCTCACCTAACCGCAACAAATGCAATTTGATTTCTTTAGCTGTCATAAAGGAATTAATGCAGGTCAACTTTTGCACAAGAATGATACCTTTAGGCATCTCCATTTGGACTCCCGCCACCTTTCAGGATCACCATCTTCACTTCCAACGATAGTCCCAGTAAACCTACGACATAAATCAATCGATGATCAAAACAATCCAACTCTCAAAATTCACAAGTAAATCTATAGACACAAATTTCAACTAAACTTCCTAGAAGCAATAATACCTTTGCTCTGGAGCTTCTTCACCTTCAAACCTCATTTTGAACCTCATCCCAATAGTGTAGTTATTCTTCATGGATTCCATGTACTGATCAAATGGAACTATGAACTCTGCCGGGCTTGTCCTGTATCAAACAAACAGGTTATACAAGCAGAAAAACCTTCTTTCATAATGGGCCAGCCCTGGGGGAGGGTGTGAGATTGTGTGAGGATTGGAGGTATCGGATTCCCAAACTTTAGCTAACTTCCGACCAAGCTAAGCAAGTTATGACAAGAAGTCAAAAAAGGTACCTTGGTTTGTAATATACAGTAAACAAGGTCCCTGTCGTGATTGCATGCCAGGCTGTGGCAAGCACTCCAAGATGCATGCTGTGACTAGATATGACGGATGATGGCACATTGCCCTGCTGCCTCATTGCTCGTCTAACACCAACTCGAAGTTCTCCATTCTCGCCTCTAAAAGTCAAGTCCAAAATAACCCGTTTTAGACAATTTAGAAATGATCTAGGAAATAATCCACCAAGTACAGCAAGAACTACCAACCTTAAAAATATAAAAGCGTCACCAGCAACAAGCCTTTTGGAGCTCACAAATACACTCCAACCACTTTGAAGCAAGTGCCTTCTAGGTTGACCTGACACCATCAATATGATGTCAATTACGGATTCATTCGAAAGATATGCCTCGCTCCCACAACTAAATTGGGTAAATATCACTTCGTAGAGAGGGCCAAAAGGGAACATAAAAAACAACTAATTATGTGAGCCAAGCATATAACTCATTTACCCCGAAATATATGGCGGAACCTCCATTCATTTCCGTGCAAATCCTTAGCAACCAATTCTTGTGTGGGAGGCTGCCTCGACATATCCTGCCAACAAACCAAAGACTTCATCACTTTAAACCCAAATGTTAATTTAAGAAAATTCGAGTCACCACTTGTCTCAAGCTGTAAAGCTGCAACTAACCAGTGGAGGCAAACATTCATCAGCATGTCGTCTAAGAACTGAAAATCCGCCATGAGTACTGGTATCTGAGGCAGTCAGGGTCTTGCAAAACGAATGCACATGAAACCGTGGTGGAGGTGATGGGGAAGGCTCCTTTTCCACTGCATTCTCGTCTTGCTAACATTAAAACATGGCATAAACAGGAACAATTTAGCTCCAAACGGTCACTAATGAGTCTAATTCCGCATATACAACAAAAAACCAAGCAGTTACTTACGTTGTGCTCAGGAAGTAAAGTTACTTGTGCAAACACCTCATCAGTATCTGGTTCAGCCTACAATTGGTAATTGCATGCATATGAGAAGATAATCACAAAGACTTGAAAGTAAAATAAAAAACACTTGAAATTCAAAGGACCCCTCGAAGATGCAAAGGAATCCAAACCCCAAGTCTTCTCATCACACACACCTTTAGCAGAACATTGACAACGCGACAAAGGATCTTTGCAGGAAGATCATAGATTGGCATTTTCTGGTCAGCTGACTGGTTTGTGGACGCTTCCACCTAATTCATATCAATAATAAACGATTTAGTCCATGAGCAGAAAAGAACAGAAAGAACAAGGACGCAAATCAGACCCATGTTAAAGATTTATATAATTTTGTGATAGAACTATCTAAAGCTAAAACCAGGAGAAAATGAAAACCAACTAATAAACAAAAATTGAAAAAAATAAACGTAAAATCTAATGGATAAATCAGGAAATTTCAGCGAAATTTTTTAGGACAAGATTATAAAGCAGACCTGTTCAATGTGCCCTTGAGGGAAGTAAAACACGCGCTCTCCCTGTCGAGGAACTGTGACCAGAGGACCCGCACAAGCATGCCATAGCTCCCGATAAAGAGCCGCTTCAGCGTCTGAGCCACACGCGCCGTCAGAATCACGCAATCAAAGCACGAAAACGGAGGCAAATTTTGAGCATAGATCACCTGTAATTCACCAATAACAAAAACAAATCGAGGCCGGAGTTTACCTTTTGAATGCGTAGAATGAACATTTTGCCCCTCCATGCCACTCCTCCCGTCGTTAGGTTCGCTATAACCCGAAGAAAAGCAATCTCCTCTAACAGTACCACCGTTATTTCTCATAGAAACGTCAGAAGAAGCCATAAATCTCTCGTTCTTTAGCTCAGATCTCTACTCTACATACACGAACCCCAAACTCTCCCTAGAATCAACCATAAATCTCCTCTCAAATCAACCATCTCAATCTTTCTCCCTCACTTGTTTATCTCTCCATCACAGAAACCTCGTAGAACAACAAATTTACACTCTCAACACCAATTTCCTTGATATAACCACCAATTCCCTTCTCTCTCTCTACCTCTGTCGAGTCACTTTCTCCGTCCTCTGCAACCACCACAGGCTTTGCTTGAGCCAGAAATTGCAGCTCGTTGCAGTCGCACAGTACTCTCCTCTCTCTCTCTCTCTCTCTCTCTCTCTTTCTCTCTGTCTGTTGGCTCTGGGGAGTGGTGGAGACTTAACCAGACTGGTCAAAAACTGCGCACAATCATTTCAACCGCGGTCAATTTCTAACCAGTCTTCCGCCACCGGCAATTACCGGTAACTCGACCCCTTCAGCCGGTGGACGAAGGACCATATATAAAGCGACAGGAAGGAAGGAATGTGGCTAATGTAATAAAGGCGGCTTCTCAACAAACGGAGTTAACGTTGCCGTTAGCGAACTGGCGGTACTTTGGGGTTCCTTCCTTCCCACTGGAGACAGACTAACGGCGTTATTCCCGACGCTTGGTAGGAAGGCTGTTGTGTTTTTACGAGGGAAGTGGTTTTGTCGTGCTATTAACAGGCAGGTTTGGATGGATGTGAAGTGGATTAGTGAGGCGCACAGTTAACTCAACCCGGCGCACTTTAACCTCGGGTTTGCTTTTCTCCTACTTTCTTCACGTCTTTCTCTGTACTCACAGTCCTGCGCGCTTCCGTGCGCCAGGTGTGGTAGGGTACCCATCAACTTTCGTATCGTTAATCTCGCGAGATTTTACACATAAGGTGTCCTTCTAATTCCCTTAACTTTAGGGCCCGTCTGGAATGTTAATTATCGGAATGGAATGGAATGAAATCGAACGAAACGGTTTATACTGTAATGAAATGTTGTTTGAAGGTAAGAAAGAATGCACATTAGGAGCAAGTGGGGGCAAGTCATGCACATTGGGGGCAAGTGGGGCTACTTGCCCCTACTGCTTTCAAAAAAATTTATATAAAAATATTAATATTTTAAATTTTGATCCAATAAAAAAAAATAAAAGTTTGCCCCTAGATCCGCCCCTGTTTAGAGAGATAGAAAAGTTCATAATGTAATATAATGAAATGGTGTTTGGAGAATGGAATGTAATGTATAATAAATAATTAGTATACCCCTAATATTAAAATGATTGTTACAAGAGGTTTAACGCTACGATTTTAAAGCAGAAATCATGTCAAATTAAAAAGTCACGGTTCAAGTCATAACTGTGACAAATATTTTTATATATTTTTTCTATTATAAAATAATAAAAATTTTACTTGAATTCATCTTATACCTTAATATTTTATTTGAAAAACAAAAAATTAAAAATTAATATATTCTATAAAAGTTAAAAATTTATATTATAAAAATATTAATACACAAATTATATATTTAATTGTAATTAAATAAAATTATATACATTTAATTTTATATAAATTTATAACAAAATTATCAGTTTGTTAATGAATTTTAAAAAGTTATTAAAATAAAGAAAATATCTACTTATAATTTTATTTAATTTCTAAAAAAAATTTAAAAAGTATTAAATTAAGAGAGTTCAGAAAATTATTAAATATTTATCAAGATATTTTAATTGTATTATTATTATTTGATTTTAATAATTTTTACTGAAAGTATAATTTAGTAAATTATTTTTAAATTTTTGAATAGTGTATGTGAAAACATTTTGTAGTAGGTGCGAAAAACCGGGACGAGAAAATAAAGGGACCCACGTGGATTGTCCACAAGCAGTTGTGTATGGTCTAGAGGAACAGGAGGAGGAATCTTTTGTCCCGAAAAGGTCAAAAATAAATCAAAAATAAATATTTTCACTGACCAATGGGGTACTGTTATCCTCACCCAATAAACAACAGGCATGTGTCATTTAATCTTCCTGACACTTTGTCTGCACTTTCAGGAGAGGGAAGTATATTTTTGGTTGAGTGAATGCTGTTAGGCTTATAATGGGCACGAGAGTTCACTCCTAACTCCTCCTCTTGTTGTCATTTCTTTGGGTGGCATTCATGTCAACCTCTTTTTCTCTCTTTTTTATCTTCACTTTTGCTTTGGGAACTTTGTGTGTGGAAATTAATAACTCATATTTAAACAATATATGTTAGTACTTGTTTAGATAGGCTTATATCAGTAAAGCTTTTATCAGTAAAATTTTTATGAGAAGAGCTTTTCTAAAAAAAAAGTTGACTGTTTGATTGTCATTTAAAAAAGATATTTTTTAAAGAGTTTCATACAGTATACTATTTGGTAACATAAAAATAAAAAGTACTTTTAATTTTAATTATATTTTATTTTGTAATAAAATTATTTGTGTATATAAATATTATTTAAAGTATATTAAACAATATGAAAAATACAATATAATAATTATTATATAATTTTAAACCATATAAAATACAAATAAAAATATATCTAACAAAATTTTTTATATAAATTATAACATAAGTAAAACTAATATCAAAAATAAATATTAAAACATATAAAAAAGCCTAATAATATTATATAATTCTCAAAATAAACAAGAAGATGGATTTGTGGGTATTGTGGGAATTATGTGTAAAACATAAGGGCAAAAGAAATTAAAAATAAGCTCATTAATTAATTTAAAAAATCTACTGAAAAGCACTTTTTTAGAAGCTCCAAATTTGAAATTCTTAAAAATATATATTTTAGCTGTCAAAAAAGTTATATCTATTAAAAAATATTTTTTTATTTTACAACTAAATACTTATTTAAAAAAAACTTTTGCAATAAAAAAATACTTATTTATCCTCTAAAAACTCAATCAAACAGGTACTTAGTATAAAATTTTTCAATTAACCCTTTATAATCTAATGTCATATGTTTAAAATACAAAAAATAACTTATTTGTAAAATATAAAAGAAAGGCGAAGTTCGGATTCTTAACTTTGACTTTTATGTTAACATATTACATTATTTTACTAGAAAGAAAAGAAATGCAAAATTATTGTAATGTAACTTAACTACATCCAACTCAAACACGTTATCATTGCAAGTAAAGACACGTGAGATACCTTAAAACTCAAAGACAATAACACGGGTGGCGTGTGGATATGCCCAAACCCAACTCCAACTGTCCTGTTGTGACGAGATAGTTGATTGACAATTCGAAGATAACATGGAAAATGCTCTGACTTGTTAGGGCAAGCATTCAAAAGTGAAATAGTCACGATTTAAGGAAATGAAGCAGTACTAGTACGGGTGCGCATGTCCAGGAGCTATAATTTCTCACCAGAACTGGGAGAACTGTTCCTGACATTTCACCCTCCTCCACAGTCTTTTCTTTTTTAATTACATTGAGTATTCCTGTTTAGTCCGACTAATTCTAAGCTTCTAAAATCTTACTCCAAAAATTTTAGAGGAAGTAAATCTGAAACCCAAAATTCCTCAAATTCTTAGTAGCTTGTAAATTTTTGCGCATAAAGAGTCTTTACATATTGATTGTTCAGCTGATAATTGATCACTGGCTCCTTTGCTTAGCATCAGGTTCTCATCAGCCCCCAGGTTCCCGAGTAGCTCCAACTCCCACACTACTGCTGAAAGCGAGGCGTCCGTAATTGATCCGATCAAAGAGCTTTGCTCAGGGGACTAAAGGATTATCAACAGGAAAAATTCCTCATTTCTCCTCTTACGTGACTCGAACTCAAGACCTCCTATAAAGGAGAGCCTTAAGTGAGGAGTTGAAACCATCAAGGCCACTCTTACTTGTCTCCTCCATAGTTTATTCTTACCACATTATGGGAAAAATAAAATAAAATAAAATAATACACCCATTATATAGTAAAGCCTTTTTCTTTTCTCTTTTTTAAAAGTAACTCTTAAGCCTCTTTGATAGTTTCAGTTAATCCGTTCCTATCATATTTTATTAAATTTCATTAACACATTTACGTAAGTTTATATAAATATTTGAATAAAATTAAGTAGCACAAGGTTAAAATACCACGATAAGAATATGGTACTCCAACCTCTTACAGATGGCTCAAATTCATGCTATCAAGGCTTTATTTGATGCTCAATTGTTTTATGAAAAATAATTTAATTTTTAATTCATGCTGTCTAGGCTTTATTTGATGCTCAATTGTTTTATGAAAAATAATTTAATTTTTAATTAAAAATTAAAATCATATCGATCCAGCTGAATTGGCTGGGATTCAATTTAGGTTAAGTTCAGACTTAGGCCTATTACCTCAGGCTCATGCTTAAAGAGAAGTTGTGAGGCCGGCCTGACTAGACCATTATCATCCCTACCCTCTATGCTTAGTTAAACTAGGTTTTTTTAGAAGTTTTCACCTCATTGAAATTAGGGTTTAGAGTCAATCAGATTAAATTTGAACATTCGAATTGAATTTGATTAAATTTAGTTTAGTCTTATAATCTTTTGTTAAATCAAATTTGATATCACTAATTTATAATGAGTAAGACAAAAAATTTGTTAATTCATATTAGAATTTAATTAAATCAAACTTAATTTATTAATTTTAAGTTAAAATACACATACTTCCTTTGTATTTTAAGATTAGAAAAAAATATCATCTTTAAAAATCTAGAAAAAGATTTTTCTAATTTTTTATTTTTTATAAAACCCTTTCTCTTAGACTTTAATTAAAAGATAATGGCAAAAGGCATACTATATGAACATTAAACATAAACTAACCAAATGTTACTAATATGATAATCTAGCTTAGCTTTTAAAATCAATTGAAATTAATTAAATTTTACTTAAATTAATAATTTAAGATAATTATAATAAATTATTAATTTAATTAGTTTGGTTTAAGTTTAATAACTACTTTAAATTGTCATATAAACAGTATTTGATAAGTCTATGTTGGATGTTCATATTATATGTATCTTGTCATTATTTTTAACATAAATTAAAAAACAAGTTTTTTGGCAAAACTAAAAATTACAAAGTTTTTCCAAAAAATTTAAATATTAGAAAGTTTTTTAAATAATTTTTAAACTAGATATTTATGTCTTTGCAATTTTGATAATTTATTTAATAAACATTTAAAAATAAAAAACTAATTATTTTTTATTAAAATTAATAAAGAATATACAAAATAATTATAATATCTAAGGGTCATAATAAATTACATTATTATTTTTGTAACATTTATTTTACAACAACAACACACAGTATGAATTCTGTTAATACATAAGATATAAAAAGGTTCAATAATATACAGTCTTACCCCTAATTAGTGTGTAATAGAGAGAATATTTCTAAATGACTCACATCAATGTTGCATTTATACATGTATAAGAGACTGTAATGTGAATATATACATATAGCATCAATCAGTTAGACATATAGTTATTAATAGAATTATAAAAGAGGAGAGTTGAGTAGAATCATAATAGATTAAAACTAAGAGGTTCCGGGTTCGATCCCTGCCCTTGGGAATGCAGCAAACTCCTGGGCCAACGGTAACCCCCGAAAAGGGATGTATTAGCACCACGAAGGGGGATTAGTCACCGGCTTCGGCCCAGTGGACACCTCCTGGGGAACAAAAAAAAAAAGATTAATAATTTAAAAAAAGATTTAAATAGCTCATTTACACGTGTTACAATATTATAAAACATCCACTTGACTCCATCTCCTTATTACAAGAAACAAATCTTATGTTATGTTCATATTAAGGCCTATAAAATCTCATCCATATATTTATATGGATCTCGTATAAATATGTAAATTAGATTTAATAGAATTAAATAGGAATATCATGTGAATAGAATATCTGATTCTTATAAATATGAAGATGAGATTTAATAGAATTTAATACGAACATCTTAACATAAACTGAAAATTTGTTTTTTATATAAATACGTGAATGACATTTAATAAAATTTAATAGAAACATCATATCATAAAAGGAATTTCATATTTATATGTAAAAGAAATTTAATGAAATAAGGTTAAAATTAGATTGCTTATTACATGGACATGACCACTTAATCAAATCACTGCCCCACCCCACAATTTCTTTGATTTCTATATAAAAAATATACAGCCTAGTCAATTTTAAAAATTTTCCCAATCTTTAGAATTTTTTTAAATAATCCTAGTTTTAATATTCTACAAAAATTTATTGTTTTAAATTTCGGTTAAAAATAATAACGAGATACTTGCGATATAAATTTTACTTGTAAAAATGTCATTAATATGATAATTCAACTTATCTTCTAAATTCGAACTCAATTAATTAAATTAAAATTAAATTATTAATTTAAGACAATTATAATTTTTGAGTCAAATTTAGTTAATTTGTTAAAGTTTAAGAATTATTTTTGATTGATACAATTGTGATGTTTATACCGTATATATTTTTTCATCATTTTTAATCAAAAATTGGGATAAGGAGTATTTTTAGAAAACCAAAAATTAAAAGAATTTTTTTTGGAGAATTTTAAAAATCAATAAAATTTTCAAACATTCAATGTATTTTACCCTAATTTTGAATTATACTAAAACATGGTTAAGTAATATTATTTTTAACTTGATCTTATTATTTCAACTATTTCACAAAATTAAATATTTAAAAATATTTTTAGTTATATAAAAAGATTTTATTAAATTATATTATAATTAAATTTAAATAAACAAAAAAGCTATTTTAAAGATAAAAGAAAATTAATAGTATGTTCAGCGCCTTATATATACACACACATGTTCTTTCTTTTATTCTTTAATGGATAAGTTCGTTTCAGGGATAAGTTCGTATCAGGGATTTTCAGTTAAACGACACGTCGTTTCGTTGGTTGACGAGATGACGTTACGGTATCCAAAAAGTCAGCCATCAGAGGAAATATATTATTAAAAAAAGATTAAGAAAAAGCTTGACTATGGGCCCACAAAAGATGTTCCCTAGTTTGCAAGCACTAATCTTTGAAGTGGGACCCCCGAGTACTCTGCTTCCTCTCTCCTGAACAAATTCTACATTCCCTAATCTCTCATAACCCACAGACCAAACCAAACCAAACCAAACCCCCTGCCTTCCTCTCTCTCCCTTCTAAATCCCCAAACTGCCCCTCTATTATTTATAATGATAATTATTTAACACACATTAACAAAATTAACATTTTTATTTAAATTGTACAGATTTTAAAAAATTATTCACTAAATAAAAATTTCAAATAAAGTTTGGCAATGAATTGAAAAAATTATAAAATATTAGGTATTTTTAATATTTTATCTTTGATTTATATATTTCAAATAAAAATGAAAAATATTTTATCATTAATTATATTAAGATCTTATATTTGTATTTTTTAAAAAGCAATATCATATCTAATAAATTCATATTATTGTGACATAACATGAATTAAATTAATAATCTATCTATTAAAAATTGATTAAAAACTTAAATTTATTAAATACTATCTTGAAATTTTAAAAATATAATATAATACTGTAAATAATGTTTATAATTTACTTAATAATTCACTTAAAACTTTTAAGTAATGTTAAAGTACTATTAGGACTTTTTAGCTTTACACTAATTATTACGATTTTTACTTTTTCAATGTTTTTAAAATCAGACCAGAAATTAAACTAATTTAAGAATTTAAAATGTTAAAAGGTATTAAATCGTCGTAAAACTATTTAAAATTTTGAATAATTTAAAAATTAAAAATTAATATTTAATTAAAAAAATTGTTAAATAAAAATTAATTAGTTTATTTTAGTTTATAGAATTGATCAGTTTACAAAAATTAACCGATTAATTAATAAACTGGTCGATTTTTAATAAAAATAAATATTAAACTAAAAATTTTAAAACTAAATTAAAAATTGAATTTTTTATTTTTAAATTGGATTTTATTTGAAAGTCCGAAACGGGTGATTGCCACGTGGGGGATGCAGACGCGTTGCTCTCGCACAAGATGCCAGGGAAAGGTGGACGGTTTTGGTTGGTTAAGTCTAGCCTGTCACACAAGTCGCGTGACCGCGGTTAGGTATAGATAGGAACGTTACGAGGATGACGTTACTTTTAGCGGTGAGTAACGTCATTTTCTACCTATTTTTGTGTGATTAAAATGTTATTACTCTCCCTAAAAAAAAAAAAAGTTATTACTCCGGTTAAAGTTTAGAATTTATTATTTGGTACTTCCCTTTATTACTATACAAAATTATTTTATAATTAAATCATGTCAAACTTAATACACTTTATTTAAAAATTACTATGTACATTTACATATTTACTTAATATTTATTAAAAAATGTTCTTATTATATATATATCCCAGATTTTACTATAATTATATTAAATTAATTATTTAAAAATTAAATTAAATTAGTTTCGGTTAAATTTAAGGGTAAAATTAGGTTAATATATTTCAGACATTTGATTAGTTTACGTAAAATATTTATTGTTATTTTTTAATTGAAATATAAAATAAATATTTTTAATTAAAAAGTAAAAAGTCCTTTCTAAAAAATTAAAGACTAATAATTTTTTAAATCACATGGGAGGAATATGTCTTTTACTTTATATATGTTTTTAATTGAAATATAAAATAAATATTTTTAATTAAAAAGTAAAAAGTCCTTTCTAAAAAATTAAAGACTAATAAT
>JAOSBL010000007.1:23230647-23243123 GCA_027568915.1 Erythroxylum roraimae
GCAAGACAACATCCTCTTCACTCTTATCCTAATTTGCCTGAACCCTGCCATTTAGTGGACCAGACGCTCTGTTTCAGAATTTCAGTCAACTAAGTTCTATTCTGTTTTATTAAATTTTATCTAATTTTTTAATTTAATATATTTTAAATTTTAATTAAAAATAATGAAACACGCGATACGTAAATAAATCACTGACGTGATTACACAAATTAAATCTCGAATCGAACCGAACTATTTAAAATTAACTTAAATTAATAATTTAAGATTATAATAAGTTATTAATTTGAGCCGAATTTAATTATTTCGACTCAAGATTAAGAGTTGAAATAAATTTTTATATATATAATATTTGATTGGTGATGCTTATATTACGTATGTTTTATTGTTATTTCTTAACCAAATTCTAAAATAAATTATTTTTAAATTAAATATAACAAAAAATTTCAAGAATCAGAAAATGAATTATTTGATATTTTTAATGATTAAAAACTCGATTCTGATTAGTGATTTGACCGTAAAAATTTTGAATTGTTCAAAATTTTGATTCGATTTATCTTAACATTTTTTATTAAAAATCGATTGATTTATTATTTAATTAATCAAATTTTTATAAACCAACTGATTTTTATAAATTAAAATAAAGTAGTTAATTTTTAATTTGATATTCTTCTTTTTCAATTAAATTTGAATGTTGCATTTGATAAAGATATTTTCTTTTTTAATTTTATTTTAAAATTTTAAAACTTATTGAATATTTATTATATGCCGATTTTATAAAGGTGTAATAACATTGAACCGGTAAAACTTTAAGCATATTATTTTAATATTCAATCTAATTTTTTTAAAAAATATATATTTTGAAAAGTATTTAAACATGTCGCAACTCTGGAGTGTCTCCTTCATCGACAGCGGTCTTTTGCCTTCCAATCTAATGGGGGGACCCCGATGTAGTGGAGGTGTGATTTTTGTGTTTGAGGTAGTTATGTAATGCCTAGTTTGCTGAAAAATGTAGTTGCACCCACCATCTTATCGTTTTTTCCACAAGGATGTCTATCTTAATTCAACCGCACGCCTGTCTGAAACCTTTTCTTTCTTGCTCAAAAAACTGTTGAAAGTGGCGACGACTATTAAGAACCAGCTTTTGATTTTTACGGATTTATTCTACCTGTATCATTTTTTTATTGTCACATCTATTTGTGATCCATCGGAAGCAACTTTTTTATTATATAAGAGTAAGATTGTGTATTATTAAACCTTTCAAAACTCTGTTTTTTTGTGAAATTTCAAACTAGATATGATGATGATAACGACTTTTCAATCGGGTCAAGTCTGATGCCATTAACACGTGGTTCATACCCAACCTATTTTAAATCCGTTCTAACCGGATTAATGAAGTGAAGTGAAGGCCCATAGAAAGTAACTCATTGGGCCTTCATGTTGACTTCTTTTCTTTTCAAAGCCCAATTTTAAAACGACACTAAAACATTGTCGTTTAAAAACACGAACTAGTCCCTGTGAAAATATGCAGTGAAGATTGTTTCCTTCACTTTGTGTTTCTTCTCCTCTGTGACTGCTCTCCGATGAGGATGGTCCGAAGCTACCATCGAAATATTCAATTCTTTAAGAATCGGAGTTCATGTGTAAACCCTAGAAAGAGATTCCGCCATGTAAAGTTCGAATCTTTCTGCTCCGCTACGCATAAAGACGAGACTGTCGAGGAAATCACGGCGATTCTTAAGCGCGCCAATTGGCAATATCTCTTGCAGTGCTCACCGGTATCGAAGAGTTTAGACCCTGATGTGGTTCACTCCGTTCTCAAGCGAAACCAGGTAATTCAGCCTCAACGCCTATTGGGTTTCTTCAACTGGGCTCAATATCGAAAGGGTGTTCCTTATAATCTCGATTCGTTCTCACTACTTGCTATAACTCTGTGCAATTCTCGACATTTCAATCATGCGCATGCCGTTTTAGATAACATGGTTGAGACCCGGAGACCTCATGCGGAAATTCTGGATTCAGTTGTTAAGTGTTATAGAGAGTTTAATGGGAGCGGTGTAGTGGTTTTTGAGATATTGATTGATGCTTATAAGAAAAGACGTTTATTGAATGAAGCTGCTGGTGTGTTCTTAGGTGCCAAAAGTAATAGCTTTGTGGTTGATTTAGTTTGTTGCAATACATTGTTGAAGGACTTGTTGAACTGTCATAGGATGGAGTTGTTTTGGCAAGTGTACAATGGTATGTTGGAGGCTGAAATGGTACCTGATGTATATACTTATACTACTTTGATCAATGCACATTGCAGAGCAGGTAATGTTAAGGAAGGTGAACGCATGCTCTTTGAAATGGAAGAGAAAGGCTGTAGTCCTAACTTGGTTACTTATAATGTGGTAATTTGTGGATTTTGTAGAGTTGGGGATATTCAGGAAGCTATTAAGCTGAAGAATTACATGGTAGAGAAGGGTTTGGTTCCAGATAAATATACTCACACTATACTGATTGATGGACTTTGCAAACACAAGAGATTGAAAGAGGCAAAATTGTTGTTGGATGATATCTATGCAATGGGATTAAGACCTGATGAAGCTACATATGCTGCTTTGATTGATGGACTTCTGAAACAGAACTGCGTAAAAGAAGCTTTTCAGGTTAAGGACGAAATGGTTGCTCGTGGAAATAAGTTGAGTAATTTCACTTATAATTTACTCGTTAATAGACTATGTAAGATTTGTAAGATGGAGAAGGCGGAAGGCCTTGTTGCAGAAATGACTGAGATGGGCTTAAAACCTGATACTCAGACATATAATCTTTTGATTGAGGGCTACTGTAAGGAGTTAAATATGATGATGGCTTATCAGCAGCTACTTGAGATGAAGAACAGGAACCTTGAGCCCAATGTGTTCACGTATGGTGTGTTAATTAATGGCCTCTGCCATTGTCAAGAACTTGAACGGGCAAATTATGTGTTTAAGGAGATGATCTCTGGCGGTCTGAAACCAAATGCAGTAATTTATACTACTCTTATCAAAGGTTATGTCCTTCAAGGTAAATATGAAGAATCAATTAGAATTTTGAAAGAAATGGAGAAAAACGGAGTTCCTCCTGATGTATTCTGTTATAATACTGTTATAAGAGGCCTCTCCAAGGCCCAAAAAATGGAACAAGCTAATGATTATCTTGTTAAAATGGCTGAGAAGGGGTTAAAGCCAAACCTATATACTTTTGGGTCTTTCATTCTTGGATATTGTGCAGCAGGTGAAATGCAAGTTGCACGTGAGTATTTCAAAAAGATGATTGAATCTGCTATAACTCCAAATGACGTTATATTTAAGGCAATGATAGATGGATACTGCAAAAAATGCAACGCTGTGGGCGCCTTGTCAATTTTCAGATGTATGCCTGAATACGGAGTGCTACCGGATTTGCAAGCTTACAATGTTCTTATTCATGGTCTTGCAGCAAATGGGATGATTCAGGAAGCAACGCAAATTTTATCTGAACTTGTTGACAAGGGTCTGGTACCCGACACCTTTACCTACAACTCTCTCATTTCTGGCTTTTGTGAGCAAGGTGATATGGAGAAGGCTTTCCAACTCCATGAGGGCATGTCTCAGAAGGGAATCGGTCCAGATATTGCCACTTATAATGCCTTAATAAAGGGACTTTGCAAAGCGGGTGACATTGGAAGAGCAAGAGAACTGTTTGATGAAATTCCTGAAAGAGGTCTGGCCCGTGATGTGGTGACTTATGGTATGATTATGGATGGGTATTGCAAACTGGGAAGTCTAGTGGAGGCATTCCAATTGTGGGATGGGATGAAATTAGAGGCTATTCGACCCAACGATTTTGTCTACGACATCCTTATTGATGGATGTTGTGATGGTGGAGATACAGAGAAGGCTCAGTCTTTATTCTTAGAAATGGTGCAGAAGGGATTTGCCTCTTCTTCTTCTTTCAATGCTTTGATTGGTGGTCTCTGCAAATTGGGAAATCTGATTGAAGCTAATAAGTTGTTGGCAGATATGGTTGATATACATGTGGTGCCAGATCACACAACCTATACAACTCTGATTGATTATCACTGTAAACGAGGAATGATAAAGGAGGCAGAGCAGTTATATCTGGAGATGAAAAAAAGGAATCTGATGCCAACTGTTTTAACTTACACAAGTCTCTTAAATGGCTATAAAAGCACGGGGAACAGATCTGAAATGTTTGCTCTCTTTGATGAGATGGTTGCGAGGGATATTGAGGTCGATGATGTAATCTGGAGTGAGATGGTTAATGCCCACCTGACTGGAGGTGACTTGAGCAAAACTTTGATACTCTTTGATGAAATGATGTTGAAGGGTGTGAAGATGAGCGAAGCTCTCCATAAGGAGCTAATTGAAAGACTTTGCCAAAAAGATGTGTCTGATTTGTTAAAATCACTTCATGAAATTGAAAAGCAAGGATTTAAGCTGAGTCTGGATACTTGTAGAACTTTGCTCTGTGGCTTTTGTGAAACAGGAAAGATGGACGTAGCGGCAGAAGTCTCGGAGAGTATGATCAAGTTGAAATGGGTTCCAGAGTCCAGCATGCCACTGAACTTTGTTAATGAAGATCAAGATAACTTAAACTCTCAGAGTTTTGGTGATTTCTTAAAACAAACAGCAATTTAATCATCAAATGGCACCTGACTATTGAAGAAGGAAAGTTTTGAACGGTTTGCTACCTGCATCTCTGTCGGAATATGCGTAACTGTTGGCCAGGACAGGCTCTTTACAGGGATTTAAGCCTATGTCTGTTGATCCCATCTAGAGCCCTGTGGCAATATGCATGACTGTTGGTCGGGAAGGCTGTTTACAGGACGTTAAGCCTATGATGTTAATTCATTCATCATAAAAAGTTTGACAGCTCATCCACTGTCTGATTTTATGTGCAGCTTCTTTCCCCAGATTTCTAACTGAGGCTGCATTTTATGCCCAACTAGGTAATAATTGATTGTTCATGCCTTTTTTCTGTCTCTTCAATATTTTTGGGTTGACTTTAGCAGCTTGGCATTATACTTGCTGTCACAACTTATTGTCCTGATGTGCTTCCTCTTCAATTGGAACTTTTTTTTCAGAATTCAAACTCAAGCTAGGGAGGGCACTGAGCCATCTGTTGGCGCAAAAACAACCGGCATATATTTTGTGGTAAGTCTTTCTTGTCCATCTCACTTGTTTTGTCATATATTTGGGCCATTAACTTGTGACACTTTTCATAGCACTTTGTAATAACATGGTAATATCATTTGGTCCTCATAGTTGCTCCAACAATGTTGTCAATGACAATTTAATCACATGAATTTCATTGATGTCGGTAGTGTTCAGTGTGTTTACCTATTATTTATATAGAAGACTGAAATAACAAAAACCCTTAGGGCATAAAGTTAGAAAGATGATTTATATACATACTAATCCCTTAAATAATCCTGAAATTGGAAGTCCTAGCTAGCCAAAACACATTGTTCTGTAACATGGAACAGATGTTCCAATTTCAAGACTATGATATGCATAACCCCTTCACTGCATTTTGGGGATCCATCATTTAGTTGTCTCCAGGCTATGACTTAGCAGTTCATTTGCTTGTCGTTTAACAGACCAAGAAGCTCATTGTCATTGAGGGCCGAGTCTTTAATAAGTTGAAGAGCAGTATTACCTTCTTCATCTGCAGCTCGTGGATTGGCTCCTCTGCAATGATTGGTATAGTCATTAGTGACCTTTGGTAAGATAATGAACTGTAAGATAGTAAGCTGATTCCCTAATACCAGAAAATCCTGATGGAATTAGTAAAGGGAAGATGATTCTTCAACAATAGTGAAGACTGCTAGATACCAACGGTTGAAAAAGTTCTGCTCAATGGTAACTACTTGAATTGGTTGAATAAGCATTCAATGTATCACAGAGCCTATAAATAAATTATGGTGAACCAGGAAAAGCTTTGGAATCTATCCATGAAAATGAGCGATCAGCAGGGGAAACATTTAGATATTATCAGAAGATATTAGTAAAAGAAATGCTTAAGAGGAAAAAAAGAAAACCACCTCATAAGAAGCAATCTTGAAATTCCAGATCTCCTGCTGATAATGCAATAATGTAATGGAGTTCGACCTTTCGAATCACAGGCATTTATGTTTGCACCATATTGGAGTAGAAGCTCTGCCATGCCAATATCTGCAGTTAGGCAGGCCAGGTGAAGCAGAGAGCATCCATAAAACATTTCCTTTGTGACTGGAACTTCAATATTATCACCTTCAAAACAACAATGCTCAATATCAGGATTTTTGTGTTCTCTTGCTACTGCAGCAAGAGCTGATGGGGTTTACCTAAAGATGCTGACCCACGTATGGCATTGATATCTGGAGTGGAGCAGATAATATTGCGGTAAACTGTTTTTATATTATTAGCAAGGATGCTTTCATTCAACCGTTGTGCCACATGAATGGGATGAGGATTGTCCTTCATTTTGCGGACGAACATTTTGTCTGTATACTGCATTGCAAAAGGAAAAAAGCAAGTATTTGTTACAAAGTTTATCAGATCAACCACAGAGATTAGCTCTTTGATTTAAATCCGAGTATTTTAATCAATGGTAGATATACCTTCGCATGAATAAACTGCTCCTTTACTGAAATTGGATCATCAGGAATTGGTTTTGTTATTCTGCATTGTCTCTTTCTATCAGAATCTGGGAAGCTACATAATAAAAGACTAGCAACATATTATCAGCTTTCAAGAAAACATAAGATACAGAGCCAGGTATCAATGGATTAAGATTCACGTACCCTTTAGCTTTTTCATCAGATGGAGGCGAACTTGGCAGCAACATTTCCTCCCAGACTGAGTTTATGTAAATGTTGCCTAGTGACTGAAACAAATTTAAGACAGATTGCTCCCATACTTTCACGTCCAGCGTCAGTGATCTTACCTGAAGTGAACGTTATGTGCAAGACTAGATAAATGAGCAGAAGGAACAAAACATTAACGATAATGCGAGGTGAAAACAAAAAGAACATGATTAGTATCCGTGATTCATACAAGAACACCATTTGAAGCACTATGAGATGACCAAGAAGTTATGAACACCAAAGATAGTAAATTACCTTGGAGATGTGTACACCAAGATTACGATGAACACCAGAACATTCAATGCAAATAAGAACACCTATGTTCAAAGATGCCCAGTCTGGTTCAGGCGCCCCACAATCAGCGCATTTATCATTTCCTGGTACTCTTCTCAATAGATCAATTGGCTTTCCGCTTCTCACACTATGTTCTCGTTGTTGCAAATTGGATGAATGGTTTCCGGTGGTGAGATTTTTGGTTGTGAACTCTAGTATATCCTGCTGATCCATGTCAGGAATATCTACTATTGAGCTACCATCACTGACAGAGCAACAATCACCAGTATCCATACTTGCAGAAAGAAGCTGAAAATTGATTTGAGGCACCCATAATCAATTTATTGAATCTGTGAATACTAAGCCAAGAATAAGTTGAGAAAGTTACTTCTTCAGGATTCTGAAAACTCAATAATGAAGCAATAACTCCAGTTATCTTCTCAATCCAGTCCATTTGATCCACTGCATTCTCCGCCTGTGTTGCAAGCAAATACAGCTAAGAACTGCTGGAGGTATGATCTGAATGCTCAAACTGATGACCAGATTCTAATGAGAAAAATCGAAAAAACACAATTTTTATTATTTTCATGAAGGCACCTGCAAAGTGTAGACTTTCACTGGTGTTATGATTCTGAAGCAAAACCTTAAATCTGTCTGATCGGCATCAACTTTAATTGTAGATGTTAGTAGATTCACAGCATGACGTGCAGCAGATTTTTCATCATGAACACCACAATGGTAATGAGAAGATAACCATCGACTAAGCAACCCGTGACCATTTTCAGAAACACTACTTTGTGCAGAAGATTGACTACCACCTGCCTGAAACAACACGATCAAGTAAGCTGCATGCTTGGCCATAAAGTAGCAGCACATACAACTCTCAGAATCACAAACTGTGTTCACACTAGTGACTTACAGTTGTCCAACTGAATGGTTTGCGATAGTAGTAAAGCATCCCTCGACTGTCAAGAACAAAGAACCTTCTCTTCCAATCACCCCTCAGATTTGAAGAACGTTTTGACAAATATCCTTCTCGGATGGTTTGGACCTGCATATTGTGTTGTATCCAGTGACCTAAGATGATTACTTACCCAGTAGTGAATTCATTCGAAGTTTTGAAGAGAGCAAATTTGCACTATTACAAAATAAGAAAGTTGATTATGAAAGAACGGACCAGTTACACATGGAATTACCTTCCCGGATGCTGCAGATTGCACAACTTCCTCTATCACTTTATGGGAAGCCCTAGGGAAAGGAGGGACACCTTCAGCACGAGGAGAACAATTACCATTTAAAGACTGCTTACTTTCCCGATCAATCTGTCTCATGTAATGTTCAATCCTTTCATTAAGAGCCTTCTGCTCATAATTAGAACATTCTCTAGACTGCTGTGCATAAGCCAAGACCTGTAATAGACCATAAAACTATATATAAAGGCAAAGATTTAAGACTTCCCTTTCTCTATACGGCTATCTGCTGAAGAATCCTATGCTTTAAAGGAAAGAAATCAATTAATAACATGCAGGTTCCAGATGGTTTTCATAGATATAGTGCAAAACTGAGCCATGGTGTAGTAAGGTGTGACAGTATCTGACTCATCATTCGAAACCAATTTCGAGGCTGCTTACAAACTCCACACAGAGAAGGGTGGATTTTGAGATCTTAAATGGCTTTCAGTCTCAATAAAGACCAGGAAACAACTGTTTAGGTTCGTTCTTGTAGAATTGTGTCCTATATTCTGGTAAAGCATTGGTGCATTTGTAGGAACAAATCAAGCTCAAGTACATATCAGTAAATCTAAGGGAACTGTAATCTCTAACTCTCTTTAGAGAATGGTTCGTGCAATGCCTTCTATGACACTACTATGTATGATAAATGAGATTGTGTAAGCATTCACATAATTCTTACCAATTTGTTTCTTGGACAAATTATGTTATCTGGTGAATGGCAAGCAGGCAATGGCAATCCTTTTTAAGTATAGATGGTAATATTCTGACTAGTGGTGGCAAAAGGTTCTGGTTTGCTCGTTGACCTCGATTCACGCTTGGCGTAGACTTAATAAATTTTTTCAGGCATCTGGCTCAAACCCGACATTGTTGGCCTGAAGTCCTAATAAACATTTAAAGTTCGAATGAAAGCCTAAAGCCTAAAACCTAAAACTCAATCGAGTCTAGTTCATTGGCACCCCTAATTTCATTCCCCCTGTGATAAGTGAGATTGAGACAAGTGTAGTGCAACCAAATGATCATATAAGGGTTATGAATGTCCTCATCAGGGCGGAGCTGGAAGGTGGCAATGTAATCTTGAAGATGGAAATTACCTGGTTAATGAAAGGCTCCATCTGATGTAATAGTTCATAACCCTGTAAGAATCAGGAAATAAAAAAACCATGAACATGCACTATCAAATCTTCAGGAGGAAGCAACAGGTAATCATCACATGATCTTAGAAACACCTGCTTGAAGAATCGAAGATGAGCATCCATTGTCCCACTAACAGCTTCTAAGAATTCATATCTCTTCTTGGCCTCGACAATAGAAAGCACACTAACCTGGAGCAGAAACCCATTCCCTTCATAAACTTTCCAGAGTAATGAACTGCAAAATCATGTGTTCTGCATAACTTCTATTGAATCACTTACCAAATTAAAGCGTGCTTGTTCAAAAGTGGATCTTGCATTGTGCATTTCCTGGAATATCTCTAAAAAAGAAATTAGAACCCACTGCTGGATATCCATGATAATCTACCTGATGAATTCATGCACCAGTGAAGAGTAGTTTGAAGTTAGGAGTACCTCTTCAATGGCAGCAGCTACATCCATCCTCGTGCTCTTTCTCAAGGAGAGAAACTTTTCACGGGCCTGCAGTACAACTTGACATTGGCATTAAGTGTCATGACCAAGCAGAAATTAATCAGAAACAAACCCTATAATCATCAAACAACATTGGAAGAGATGACCAGTCACACACACACACAAAACTACCTGCAAAAAGTGACAGCTTAAGTAGCTAAATCTTCTCATGAAACGCTTTGACCCAAAATCAATAGACTCAAACTCAGATTTAATATAGCTTTTCAGACCAATTATTTATGTGAAATCTGGTCAATCTGTATTGAATTCGATGAGTTTAACTATATTAAATAGGATCACACTCGAGTTCAAACTTGAATATTCAAGCCTGAAATTTTTTTCCGAGGAGGCTCACTGCCAACTGTAACAAAGTAACAATGATGCATTTCAAAGAAAAGGCAAGCCATAACATGGTGAACATGCAATCATACAATGACATTCAAAGGAAAAAACCCACCTGATCATTTCAAAGAAATGGGCAAGCCATAACACAGTGAACTTGCAATCATACAAGTACATTCAAATGAAATACCCACCTGATCATGAGCCAAGGAAGCTTTATCAAATCTCTTTCGGGCTTCCTGCAAAAACTTGATGTATCAGTCATAAACCAACAGACAAGAGGAAAGTTTATGTAAAGGAATTACGAGATATTTTATATAAATCCAAGTGATTAAATCACCATTTCATGTCTACCTTAATTTCTTGAAGGTTAACATTGATGGTCTGTTGCAACCTGTCATTTAGCATGTGCTCAACCTGTAATCGAAGAACCTCCTTATATGTCCCAATTTCTCTTAGCGCAATTGTAAATTTGTTCATAACAGGTCCTGAAGAGAAGAAAAAAGGGTTGAAAGTATTCTTCTACACAATAGATTCCATGAAGTTCACAAGATAATAACATTCTTCTCGTTACAGAGAAGACAGAAGGAATGATTCGCTTCATCAAAATGAAAAGAAAAAGTATTTTCTGACGAAACTTAACGAGGCAAAAGCCTAACATATTGAACCGATCATCCTCACCAGAATCGAAGAACGAAACAATCATAGCAATGGGTACCTCCAAAAGCGACACAAATAGGGTCATGGTGTCCTCCTCCAAATGTTTCAAGGGCAGAGGCAAAAGCTATATCTCCATTGTACCTCTCTCCAAGTCCTTCTCTGAAACAGAGAACAACAACGTGTCCTTTACACTGTAAAATAAAATCTTATGAAACTTAACTCTACTTTTACAGACTCACGTATACTTGCGGCATCCTTTGTAGAACTTGAGGCATCTGCCTCTCAATATCTCAGCATTTTCTTCCATGCACTGTATCTGCTTCACCACCACCAACCCATCAAAGCAAGAACTAAGCTTAAACTTCAACAAGTCAGAAGTAGGAAACAAGAGGGAGAAGCATTGAAC
This sequence comes from Erythroxylum roraimae, assembly GCA_027568915.1. NCBI lineage: Eukaryota > Viridiplantae > Streptophyta > Magnoliopsida > Malpighiales > Erythroxylaceae > Erythroxylum > Erythroxylum roraimae. Next base: position 23,242,051 of record JAOSBL010000007.1, read on the forward strand.
CTGTTGCCGAAACATCGGCGAGTCGTCGAGCTTCGAGAAATGCATGTTCGTTCGTCAACCTCTTTTGTCGAAACTTTTTGCTCTGAAACGAAAAGGGTTCCTCTTCTTCGTCTTGCTGGTGTTGTCGGTTGGTGTTTCGGGATTTGTGTTGTTTTGTTAATGGCCGCAACGCAATTGACGGGTTAAGGTGGTTCTTGTATAGAAGAATGGAGCTCCGTAGCTCTTTCTTTCTTTGCGACTTTTCATGGCTGTCGCTGAATATTTATTTTCAGGAATGAAACGAAATATCCTATTCTTACTTTTTGCCATTCCATCTGCTCTACACATTTTTTAAGTCCACATAAATACGTAGATGATCTGTTCCTTTATTTTCAAGCTGCTTGAAATCGTCTGTTTCACATTACCTGTTCCATTCCTGTGTCAATCCCTTCCATTCGCATGTTTCACAATAAATAAATGGATAGTGTAAAACATATGGATGAGAGGGGATAGATCAGGATGGCATGGCACAGAAAATATGTAACAGACGATCTCCTTCCTTTCCAAGCCTACTCTTAACTTTACGTGATATATTCTTTCTAGTTACGTAAGACCTTGTTTAGCAATTAGCTTATTGCATTAGTTATTAGTTGATAGCTGATTTGAATTTAATTAGCTATTTGTTAGAGAAGTTTAGTAAAATTAGCTGTTTAATATTAGTTGTTTATATGTAAAATGACTTATAAGGACATGAATTTTAAAAAAATTATAAGAGTATAAATATTATCTATCTTAGTATTTCGCTGAATATTCCACTACAAGAAAATAACACAATTCGCGACGTCTTATTCATAAAACGTCGCAAATTGTGAAGACTTTTCGTGACGTTTAAAAAACGTCAAGAAAAGTTCAAATTTTTCGCGACGTTTAAGCAAACGTCGTGAATTTGTTATATTTTTTACGATGTTTTGTTAATAAGACGTCGCTGTTGGCTAGACCCAAAATTATACCCGCATATAATAACCACACAGCTAATAACCCAACCCATCCTCTCCTAAACTACCTAGCCTTTTTCGTTTTTCCCCAATTCTTCT
>JAOSBL010000007.1:23251012-23266713 GCA_027568915.1 Erythroxylum roraimae
ATCCTTGGATGCTAAGTTTACCATAAAGGATTTAGGTTCTGCTCAGTATTTCCTTGGCTTAGAGATCCTTACTTCTTCTTCTGGTTTGTTTGTCAACCAAAGAAAATATGTCCTGGATTTTCTTTCTGATGTTGGGCTTATTGGCGCAAAACCTAAGTCTACCCCTTTTCATTCTGGTGTGAAGCTTACTGCTAATACAGGGACTTTGTTATATAATCCTCAGGAGTATCGACGGATTGTGGGTAGATTATTGTACTTAGGGTTCACAAGACCTGATATTACTTACTCAATTCAACAACTCAGTCAATTTGTTCATCAATCAAGGGATTCTCATCTTAAGCTAGTTTTTCATCTTCTCAACCACCTCAAAGGCACTCCTTCCTTGGGATTGCATTTTCTAGCTGAGAATTCTCTTCAACTCACTACTTATTGTGATGCGGATTGGGCTTCGTGTGCAGATACTAGAAGGAGTTTAACTGGGTACATCATTTATTTGAGTTCTTGTCCTATTTCCTGGAAAACTAAGAAGCAGGTGAAAGTTTCCAAGTCTTCCGCTAAAGCAGAGTATAGGGCAATGGCAACTACAGTTTATGAGTTGCAATGGTTGTCTTTTCTGATTGCAGATTTACAGGTGTAAGTGCCTTAGCCTATTCCTCTTTGGTGTGACAGAAAAGCTGCTATTCATATTACATCTAATTCTGTTTTTCATGAACGAACTAAGCACTTGGAGATTGATTGTCACGTTGTTCGCAATCAACTCAAGGCAGGATTTATTTCTTCAGCTCATGTTTCTTCCCATGCTCAAATCGCAGATGTGTTTACTAAAGCTCTGCCTCTTCTAGTTTTTCGTAGACTTCATTCTAAGTTGGCTCTTTGTGATTTTCACCAAGTTTCACCTTGAGGAGGGGATGTTAAGATATAAATAGTTACAAATTAGTTATTTAATTTGTTTTTAGTTTTGCCAGCTGTCATACGCACATTTGGTGCTCTGTTTATGTATAAATATTCTTTCGACTCTTCTGGAATAAAGGAGACGGATTAATTCCTGCATAATCTTCTTTTGTCATCTTCTTCTTTCTTCTATAATTTTAAATCCACATTGTTTTTCTTTGCTATGTGCAATAAACTAAGAAGGTCACCTGAGAAATCTAAAACTCTAGCTTTTTTCTTGGTTTCTGCGTGATTGAATCAATAGCTTGGGAAGCACAAACTTGTAGTTATTGGATTAGTTGAACATTTATTCTTAGAAATTGTGTTTCTTTTGTTTCAGCCATCCAAGATGATGATTGCAGTGAAGCAGTTGCCACTGAAATGGCTTGCCTGAAGTATTCTTGAGGATTGATCTTTGAATTCAGCAATAAGAGATGATAGAAGCTTGGGTTTGGAGACTTGAGTTTGATGATTGAACTCGAGCTTGGGCAAACTCGACTCAACTCAACTTCATGTTTGACTAAAACGATGTAGTTTTGCTAGTTTGAGTTAGACTAATTCCGTTCTTTCGGATTGAGCCAGCTCTTAGGTCTGAGCCCAGACCAAAGTGTGATCAAATTAAACCTTACTCTATCCGTTTTGGACCGGGTCAAAAATGCAAAGTCCAGAAACATATCAAGAAGTGTTTTGGACCACAATCAGCGAAACGTCGACGTCTACTAATTTCGGCTATTGACGACATAAGTCCAAGAAACTTACCGCAGAGTCATGGACGACGAGCCATGGGAAGAGTCGCTCGACCTTGACGATTCCGACCTCCAATCCCTCCGCCACCAAAACCACCGGACACCCACCACTACGGCGGAGACAGCCACCGTGGTCTCTCTCCCTCAACCATTTCTCCGACCCTGTTCAGTTCTCCCTCTGCCCTCCCAAAACCGCCAAACTTTATCATCTCCAAACCCTCCTCCTCGCCTCATCCCTGGACCCGCCGGAGTCGTGCAAGCTGCCATGAAACGCCGTAAACATCAAATCGAAGACCCAATTCCAACTCAAGAGTACATCAAGCGGGCTGTTGAGGACGGCGTCGGCGACGAGGACGACGATTTCAGCCGCGGCCCGTGGCTGGCCTCCGTGGACTTCATTCGCCGTCAAGGCTTGGCGATTGACGGCGACGGCGTTATCGGAGTCCCATTGAGTGCGATAAAGAACGGAGTGGTGAATCTGGATGATAAGGTGACACAAGTCGTGGCTATTGTCAAGTCTTGTAAACCTAACGGACTCGGCGATCTGATGGTGACATTAAAAGATCCAACTGCTAGTATTGACGCCAGCGTCCATAGAGGAGTTGTCTCCAACAATGAGTTCGGGAAGGACATATCTGTTGGAGCCGTGATGATACTAAAAAACGTTGCCATTTTTGCACCTACTCGTCATGTACATTACCTGAATATAACTGTAAGGAATGTGGTGAAAGTGATCTCTAAGGACGGTGGAGGTTTGTCGACACAGAGTGGTTGTTCTGCTACATTGAAGAGCAAAGAAGGTGGTGATATAGGGAATGAGGTGATCATGAAGAGTCTTGGGTATGAGTCTAATGGGAAAGACATTGAGAGTGTTGCTGGTGATAGTGGAGCTTTGTTGACACAGAGTGGTTGTTCTGCTACATCTAAGAGCAAAGAAGTTGGTGATAGAGGGAATGAGGTGATCATGAAGAGTCTTGGGCACGGGAGAGAAATTGAAAGTGTTGGTGGTGATAGTGGAGGTTTATTGACACAGAGTGGTTGTTCTGAAACATTGAAGAGCAAAGATGTTGGTGATAGAGGGGCTGAGGTGCTGATAAAAAGTTCTGCTACTATGGAAAAAGAAAGCGTTAAAGATGGAGACTTGGTTGATATGCATAGGTGCAAAGAGATTGGTAATGCTGATGGAGCTAAGGATAGTGTACAGCAGAGTTCCAAATCTTCAATCTTGCAGTGGACTGATGAACAACTTGAAGAGCTTTTTGCATCAGATTGAGTGGGGTAAGGGCTTTTTGCTCAAAATTTTGATAGCTTTGAAGTGTAAAGATGGGTTTTGAAGTGTAATAGACATGGGTTTTTTGTGGTTTCCTCGTTACATAGGGTATTTTTAGAGTAGAACAGGATTGGATTGAGTTTGAAGAAAATGGTTGCAGGTGAATTACAATTACCCTAAGGTGGATAGGCTTCAAGACTGGTACTTTTGTTCTGTGCTAGAATTTACTGAATCAAGCAAGTTCAGAATTTCACAACATTCGAAATCAAGAGAATTGCAAATTGAGCGGTGAAACTTGATAGAATTTACAAGAACTCATCCTCTTATATCGCAGTCTCATCATAAAATCCAGCATTTTTCTTTGGTTAGTTACAAATAAACTAAATATTAAGATTTTTTGTCCTTCCTCATCCCATTTTCCATATATGCAACTTTGAGAACAGTAGCATTTCTAAAGTATAAGCTTGATAGGCTTTAAAAACCAGAGGTTAAAGTTTCTGAAGAGGGAATTTCCGCAAAATACGCAAGTAAAACAATCGGGAACAAACTTCTCGTGCAATTTTTACCTTGTTTTGTCATGAATGCATCTTCTGTCATTCATTAATCTCTTTTAACGGCCAGATTTGCCAGCGATTAGAACCAAATTGTATGAGGAAGGTACGGATTTCCATCGGAGAAAGCTCGACAATTAGCAGTTCTGGATCTACAGGACTTCCTTCCTCTCACCTTCTTTATCTGGTAATTCATTCAAAATTGAAGCATTACTAAAACCAAATATTTCTAAGCCTTAAAAGTTGTCTTCTTTATGCAGTCATTTTCTCTTACCTTCTTAGAAGGAAAAACCCTTTTCAGCTCTACTCTTGCCATGGTTGATAGGTCCTTGTCCTCCCCAATCTTGTAGTTAAAGTTGCATCAAATGAGAGAGACTGCTAAGGAAATGAAATGAGAACCAAAGTGGGAGAGCTCACTGTGTACAAACCGCATATAAGTATGCCAACCGAAGTAGAACTTTTCCATCCTCCAACTCTTGCAGTTTTGATAAAACAACTTCAAAAGGAAAACCTGTAAAGCTTTAGATCTTCAAGGCAGAGTAATGGCCAAGGATCAGTGAACTTCCCGTCAAAAGCATTTTTTAAACACTTGCAGTCCAAACATTCTTTTCCCAGAAAAAATCTGGACTGTTAGAATTGTTATTTCGCAGAATTGTTTTATAGACGAATCACTGGAGGACATTTTTTGGTTTTCTATAATGTTGTCTACAATTGCAGAGAAAGTTACACACCTGAAGGTTATGATTGCCACCTTTTCTAGTAAAACATAAGTAAGGATCCACCCCAGAAAATTTTGTTAGATGAGACTTTGTCCAATGATCTCCATCCTGGCAAGTGTTGATAATAACATGAGATTACATGAAAGCATTCGATAACAGCACTGGCTCAGAAATGCATCAGTGCCCTCAGTTTCACCTGCTCTGCAAAAGCTAAGAGAAATGGAGAATATATCTCTTGGTTGTATGATCTACGCCACTTTGCTTCCTCTCGAATGGGATCTGTCCAAAGGTAATACTTTCCCACAATCTGTAAATGCAAGTAAAACATATGTGAACAGCAGTCCAGGGTGCTGAAATGAATGAATTTTGTGCTTACTATCGATCCTCTGCATTCATTATGAACACGTAATGTTTCATTCAATGCCTGTTATACACCTCTTCCATCATCTTTAATTAGTAATCTTTTTTGTAAATATGTAAAGGTTTTTACCTCACCTCTCTGAATTGTAGTATTCATTTTTTTTGTAAGATTTCATAATTATTCCATCTTACTTTATATTTAAATTGATCGAACAACTTTAATTATGGATTGTGGATCAGACTTTGGTAAGGACATCAAGAGTTTAAGGAGAAAAGTCTCACATAAAAAGTCGGGTATCACAATCTTATATCAGAAAAGAGAAAAGAGGTGAAAGTCTTTATAAATTTAATCAACTATTTTCATGTCTAATTTTATTAAACCTGAATTGAAATTACTGTTGAATAATCAGACTTACAAGCAATCAGGAAATGGATAAAGGCACGCCTTTACTGATGATCTAAAAGTTTTGGAGGCTTTTCAGACAACCTCAAAGAAACTGCTGGTTTAATCCGGTCTTAATCAATTCGTCCAAAGAAGAGAGAGTCCAATCCAACCTAAGTCCAGAAGCTGTGTGTTGAAGAAACTAAACTAGTAAGGCAGGCCGGGTAAGAAACTCCAAGGATCGTATGTGTGCTGATGAGTGATACAACTAGATCATTGAACAGATATGTGAGAAATCATAATTGGTTTTGTACACCTTTGCACCTAACAGATGAGCCTGAACCGCAGAATGTCTAAAACTATCAATTTGCCAACCAATTCTAGGAGTCATGTTAAACTCTTGCTTGATGAATCTATGTCCCATAGTTGTTTGATAAGTCATAATGTGTTGTTGCCTCATCATGCGTGCACATAACTGATATCTCCATGTCTGAAGAATCTAAACTATACAATATCGACTATGAACAAGGAGAAAAGTAAGTGTCGGTGGTTTTATGCTACATTAGCTCAAAGTTGATCGGATCTGACAAGCTTCCTGACTTTGTTTTGAACTCTCCTGTTCTGTTCTCTCCACTAGCGCTGGGAAAATTCCTGTAAAGTACATAAAAGAAATATTTTCATAGTTTGTCTTATCAGTGAAATCTTTGAGAAACACTGGATTCAATAAAAAACTGATGATTAAACCTGCTCAACATATACAAACTTGCGGTTTTTATCAGCCAACAAGGCAGGAACCAGAGAATCCGGTATATTTTGGACACAGGTTCCCTGTAGAACACATTCAAAATTTATCAGTCACTCTGAAGATTGCAAAGTTTCATTAATGGAGGTTCTAAAGAGACTGAACAAAAGAGAGAGCCTGAATGGATTTGTTGGAATCAACGTAGTACTGATCAACAGTCTTCGATCAACCAACACGAGGCACCAAGTGAACTGTCGATCTTCCCTGGAACCATTCTGGTAGTCGTGTTGTAAGTGATGTACTTGGATTCAAGACACAGAATCAGCATCGTCATTACCAGAAACAACAATACAGGCTACCATGTATGGATTTCCATGTTATAGCTTGGAGAGTAGCTAAGTTTTGGGAGGTCAAACTTGCGCATTGGCCAAGGTTTAAACATTGAAGTGTATGCAAGAAGACGAGAAGATAGAGAACTGGTTTTTGTTTTGCTCTTGTTTGATAACGAGATTATGGAACTTTTGTATGTCTATATCGTTTTCCTTCTGAATTGATGTTCTTGGATGGATGAATTATATGATTCTTTATTATACTACAGCCAACAATTCCAGTCCAAGTTTTAATTCCTTGGACGATTTCATAAACTGTTCAAGATGTTAATTTAATCAGATGAACTTATTGGATTGTGACCAACTTAGTCTTTTCACTGTAACAAAACAAGAAATGGTGTACTCAACGTGGAGGCAAATCCATGTCTAATCTGCATTGCCTTGCATGGACCTTATTTAGAAGCAAATTCTATGAGGAAGGTACGGATTTCCATTGGAGAAAGCTCAACGATTAGTGTTTCTGGATCTACAGGACCTCCTCTCACCACCTCTGGCTCTTCCCCAGAATCTCCTTCTACTTTCCAAACCAGTCTCTTCTTCTCCATTTCTGCTCTTTCTTGGTTTGCAGATAAATTTGTTTCTGTGATCTTGTTTACCTAATAATTCAATCAAGATTGAAACTTTACTTATAATCATGTACTTCTGGTGCTAATAAGCCTTAAAAATGTCATCTTTGAGCAGCCATTTTCTCTTACCTTCTTAAAAGGAAAGACCCTTTTCAGCTCAACTCTTGCCATATTCGAGAGATCTTTGTCCTCTCCAATCTTGTATTTAAAGCAAAGAAATAGTTGGAATTTGAAATGGGAACAAGAGTGGGGGATCTCTGAATATGAAATTTAAGAAGCAGAAACTGATCAGTACATACCTCATACAAGTGTGCCAACCGAAGTAGCACCTTTCTGTCCTCCAATTCCTGCAGTTTAAGAATGAGTAAGGAACTGAACTATAAAAAGATTAATGGCAAAGTAGCTTATTTGGCAAAAATCAATGAGTTCTGGCTTTGAATTGAGAGAGTGAGACTGAACAATCTGCTTGAAAAACACAGGCCTCTGGAGTTAACTTTTACTGATTTTATGTTTATGCCTAAGACAGTCTTCAATACCAAAAAAAGTTACACACCTGAAGAGTTATAATTGCCACGTTGTCAGGTAAAACATAAGAAGAATCCATCCCAGAAAATTTTTTACCACTGGACTTTGTCCAATGATCTCCATCCTGCAAAATGTTTATAATAACATGAGAATAGGTGAACATAATTTAACAACCTAAATGCATCAGAGCCCTGAGTTTCACCTGCTCTGCAAAGGCTAAGAGGAATGGAGAATATATCTCTTGACCATATGATCGACGCCACTTAGCTCCCTCTCCGACAGGATCAATTCTGAGGTAATACTTTCCCACAATCTGTAAATGCAAGTAAAATCGATTTAAGCGAAATGTTTAAAGAGAAGTCTATACAGCAGAAGTGAAATGTGCTTACTGTTAATCCTGTACATTCGTTATTAACACAAAATGTTTCATTCAGTGCCTCTGATACACCTCTATCATCATCCTTGAGCAACCTCCTATAGGAAAGACAAAATCATTTATTCCAGAAGTTCGACAATCGTGTTAGCTTATCTACTTGCAGAAAAAGATTTTAGGAAGAACCTGTGGACCATGATTTCTAATTGCCCATCAACAATACTTGACCCTCCCACAGCTCGATCAACCAGAATGGATACCTCTGAGGTGTTATCCTTCATGTACATTCCAAGATTAATCTGAGGTGATGAAAACAAGCATAAGGATGGCTGAAAAAATAATCAACTAAGCGAGTATGGGCAAGCAAAACTTCAGTGGTGTGAAGAAGGTCAAAGTACTACTAAACTACTGTCTAAAGCCCTTATGATTTTTCTTCATCAGTTGCATCTCAATTTGGTCTCGGTTTGTAATTCAGTAGTCAAATTTAGTGGTTCCATTAGGCTAGCGATATGCTATGTATTATCGATAATTTCCACAGAACACAGTAAGATGATATCTTGAGAAGTTACATATCGAGGACTTTATGCAACAGCAGATTCACTCATTTTCCAAGCAGAAAAGCACTTAATCAGTAACTATGGTCCGAGAAGGTGTCTGTCATGGAGGTTACTACGTGACAACTTTCTAACAGAAGGACAAACGATCTTCAAGTAACTGACTGTGTAAGTGTAATCCAATCATAAAGCATTTGTACCGGATAATAATTTCCTGCTACAGGCTGATTTACTTGCAGATCCCAGTCTTTTCTGTATTCTCGAACCTGCAAAAGAAAATTTCATTAACACAAAATAGCAATGTGACAATGGCCTTTTTTGAAAAGTTACCTCACCAAATAAGGAACATACCCTTTCAATGAAATCACGGCCATTTGAATCCGTATAGAATCTTTTGTTGTTTTTTGTAGTTGTTATGATTTTAGTTATGATCTCTTTGCCAATACCATCATCAACCGGGATCGGTCCAACCTGATGTTGAAAAAATTGGTGAGAATTGTTCCTATGGCACCGTTTACTCTCTTCAGAGAAACACTAAAGGTGAAAGCACGGATTTACATTAACAAAATTTTATTAGACTTACAGTGAACTCAAACTCAACATGTTCTTTTCCTTTGTATAATCTGGTTACCTGTTTATGCAACTATGGATCAGTCACAGAAAGCAATAGCTATATAATATCACAAATCTTTGATACTTATAATTTTGAACTGTAAGATACACTTTTCTTATTGAAAATAGTTTCTCTTGTAGACTGTAAGTTAAAGGATGTCCTTTGCCTTACTGTGGTTGAATTAGCACCTTCCCTTAGCTCATCAGTTGCCACTTCAAGCTGATGATAAGCACACAACCTTCCTGATACCTTACATAATGTATCTAACTATACTAATATTTCTATTTCTGGACTTGGAAAGTTGAAACTTACAACTTGATTTTCATAATCAATTGCGGAATGAGACAAAATACCTGATAAATCCATGAATTTATTCGCTGATGTGCTTCATGGAGCAATGGCCCCCGCAAAATAGTTATATCAACCTGAAATATAGCTCAACATTTCATTGAAAGTAAAAACAAACTCTTCATGAGTTAAGCACTCCAGGGGATCTTTTCTACCTTTCCATCAAATTCGATAGGATAGCTCCCATTCGGACGGAAGATGTATGCTCCAGAGGCCTTCAGAAAGTTGAATTCCATAGTATTAAACAAATTTGTCCATGCCAGATGGGACAATGATACAGCAAAAAGGTGATAACTGATAATCGAATGAGAAGGTTGTAATACCTGTGTATCGTTCTTGGTTGCCCCATACCCTGCATAATAGCCATATACTTGCTGCAGAGAAGCTTTTACCTTGAAGTACAGATTCAAACTACTCAGGTGCAAGCTCTTTTTAGAAATGTACCTAAAAAGAAGGATAAATTAGAAGGTAACATACCGATCTTCTGCGATTTATGTACGTGTTAAGATTTCCATCTTTCCTGGAATAAATTAATTTCAGATTTCCTGGCCCTATTTGGACTCCATCTGTTTTTGGTGATTCTGTTCTGCGGTTTTGCATGTCAGAAGTTGCAGCTGTAGGCATAAAGAGAAAAGGAGCAACCGGATCTCTCACGTTAAAATCTATAAAAACCTTTCTTCTATGTAATAGCTACTTCAGGTCCAAAAATTACCATGCATACCACCTTGCTTATCAATTGATGTAGCGGACGAAATAATATAGGTGTTGAAACCCAGAGGAGGTACAGATGCAGAGAATGCAAGCCAGTATTTGGGAGTGACATTGGGAGAGATGCCCAAATATGCTTTAGAATAATAGTTTCTTATGCCTATGGAGGAATCCAATAAAGGTAAAAGCTGAGATTCAATTCTGTTTCCTCTTGAGTCTTTAACCATGACGTTCTCATTTATAACCTACACCAAGTTAGGCCAGGTCAGAAGATTGCATATAGAACATAAACACTATACATGTGAAGCTGTCTATCTTTCTCCAGAATTTGTTAGTTTCTGAAACAATAGGCAATTCATGAGGACTATATACACATTATATACAATCTAGTTGAACGTGGTTTCTCTCCATGGAAACTGAGTTATTCAGGAAGTGATCGGACTTGTCGAACTCACAGGAAATCTTATAACATCCTCCTTTTTCCATCCCAAGGAATTGTAAACAACGACCACCTACAGAAGATATCATAACGATATGTGTTTTAGTGCAGTGAAATGACAATTCTACTCAAGATTGTGAAATTTCATTCTTTCTCCTTAGTCCTCACCAGGCTTTTCCCATTTGACAGACGAACCTCTGATGCAGGACAGTAACTTATATTCAGAAGAGGGCACTGAAACAGTTGAAACAAAGGAGAAAGCCACAAGTAAATATAGCATAAAGTCCGATTGGAAAACTTTCACTACCAATATAGCTCGAGGATGTATCAACTATGTTCATGATGGTTGATAAATGAGGCATGGAAGTTCTCATAATTGCAAGGCTGGAATGAACGACGATTGTACTTCTATATCTAAATTTGTGAAACTGTAAATTCCAACAAAATCAGCCGCCGGAAGTACAATCTAATTAAGGGATCAGTTTCAACCAAATCTTTAGAAGTAAGAGGTTGATACAAAGTGAAACAAGACAGAATTTAAGCAGAATAGCTCTTTTACCTGCTGAAACTTATTCACTTGATTGATGCAACCAGTTTTCACAGACGAATCTACTATGCAAGAAAGAGATGCTCCCACCACTTTCTCAGCCTGAAAGAAACATTATTAGACTTGACTAAAATTTAGCAATAAAAGCTTCAGGAATAGCGAAAACAAACCTCTGTATGACCTTTTGACAACCGTGCTGCATAATCATTAGCAACATGCTGCTTCTCTGTGCCAGAAACTGCATCATGATGTTGAACAGTTGCTAAAGCGTCGGCCAAAGATTCCGTGTTAGGTCCTGCTTTACTAAACCCTTTAAAAAATTCTAGTTGTCTCGCTGCCTGTATGGTCATTGCTGTTCAGTGAGCATAATTTGTTCAAGAATTCCCCAAGATAACCAATCTGGTCTTACCAAATAGTAGCCACTCAGTTTTCTAACATAGCTTTTGAGGGCTGGTCTGCTTGTAAAATATCCTGTCCAGTAAGCATTTTCTTTGTCCGCATAGCTGATACATTTGAACCATATTGGACAGGTTAAAACTGCAGGGAGAGACTAAATGCAAGTAAAATTCAATCGGTATTTGAATGAACTAACGGGAAGTAGTCATCGGTCTTGAGAGGCCAGGATTCCTTCGTCGAATGCTTAGCATCGGTATATATTGAAGGGGTTGAGTACAGGGCATTGATACGCCCATCCTGCAAGTATTTCAATCCAGAACTTCCATTAGCATCATGAGTTAGGAACTTAATATGATGAGATGACTTCAGAAAGCATCATAAAGGACTTTTATCAGAATCAGGGCCGGCCCTAGGCAAGGGCTGGGCGGGCACCTCATAAAGAACATGGAACAACACATGAAAGCTACCTAACTATTCATTGCCTCTTTAGATATCATGAGCTGTCTCAGTTAGGACTAACCTGATTTACATAGTTGATAAGCTTGTCCATTTGCGTGAACCATGTCTCGGCATAATGATACTGGAAATCCGTCCCCATCGTAAACATGATGTGATCCGTTCGAGTTACGTTAGCCTGGAAACGGTAAGACTTACTATTAATATAAGCACGATACTGGAGTACCAACAAAGATTAAACAAGTAATTCTGTAGGCAAGGTGATAGAATCAAGTAGCTCTTACAACAGCTTCCACTCCTATACTTGTAACAGCCAAAAGATTATCAATAAGATACATGGTCCTCAATCTTCAAGTCAGTAAGTCTACGAATGGAAGGTGATATGCTATTGAATCTGAATAGAAGTCTTCAGAGCAAACTAGGGAGCTCAAGAATCAAAGTGAAGAAACAGAATCATGATCTTACTTGAGTCATTGCAGCAGATACAAATTCATTCACTCGCTGGGGGACATTGTAGTCGAACAAATCGGTATCATCCTTCGACGTAAGAAGCGCAACAAGAATCACCATATTGAAGAAATATAAACTTAAAAGTGAATTGCCAAGAATTATTTACTAAAAGAGTCTGACTTGTGGTTTACCTGGACAATGGGGGAATCAAAATGCTCAGTATTCACTTCATAGTAGAAGTCACCTGGAGCTCCATAACCGTCAGGGAATGCATCAGCAAATATCTACACAAATGCAACTCAATAAGACAATTAATATGAATAATCAAAAAGTAATGAGCAGGAACGTTTGAAAAGAAGATAATTGTTGATTTGGATGTGTGCTTATATTATCAGGCATCTTAGAGACTTAGACTGCATTATAGACAAAGCGGAAACAGGTGAAGATATTAACCTGTGCTGATGAACCAAAAGTATTAGAGCCCCTCCAGACAACCTCAAGACTCTTCTCATTTTTCCGTTTAATCATGTCTTGGTAGTCGATTCGTCCGAAAAAAAGAGAGTCAAATCCAACCTGAAACCAGAGATTGTGTTCAATAAATTTGCTGGATATGAAGCTGCATAGCAGCTTTTATTTACCATCAAGTCCCCTTGTGCCTAACTACTCATAGAAGCAAATCCCAAAAGATCAAACTTGTCGACGAGTGATCAATGAGAAGATCAAAAAAAAAAAATTCATCTGAATTAGAAACCTGTGCACCCAACAAGTAAGCCTGAACTGCAGAATGTCCGAAGGGATCGATTTGCCAACCAATTCTAGGAGTCACATTGAACTCTTGTTTGATGAATCTATGCCCCAGAGTTGTCTGATCAATCATGTCTATGTAATGTGCTGTGGCCTCATCGTGCATGCACATGCCTCCATTTCTGCAATCCGAAGATCCAGAACAACAATTTACATCACAAGTTCATAAAAAACTGCTTCCCAGAACACAATGCATCCAACTCTATACATAGGAAAAGTGATAATATGATCTGATTTTACATAACCAATCCGCATCTTCTAAGTTAATGAATATAAACAACAAAAAGTGTATGTATGGGTGGATTTTATGCTACATTAGCTCAAGTTGACCGAATCTGACAAGCTTCCTGACTTTATTCTGAACTTTCTTGTTCTGTTCTCTCCACCAACGTTGGAAAAATGCCTGTAGCATAGATAACAGAACCTTTTTTTCATGATTTTTTTTCAGGAAATTAAATCCCTAAGGTAACAAAAATCGAAAACTATCTTCAAAGAATGAAATGTTCAGGTCATTCAAAACTATAAAAACCTGTTCAACATATACAAACTTGCGATTCCTATCTGCCAACAACGCTGGAATTAAAGAATCCAGTATATTCTTGACACATGCTGCCTGTAGAACACACCACCGACCAACAAATCGCAGCAAAGTTAGCAACTTTTTTCTCAAATCAACCACTATGTAGTAAAACTACGTTAATGGAGGGGAGGACCTGAATGGAATTGTTGGAACCAACGTAGTACTGATCAATTGTCTTCAACCAACCTACGTCATCATGCGTGTGAGGCACCAAGTGAACGTTGAGCTTCCCTGGAACTATTCTTGAACTTGTGTTGTAAGCTATGTACTTCGCTTGAACGCCCAGAATGTGAACCAATAACAGAAATATTGGAAACCATTTCTGGATTGCCATGTGAGCTGAGGTTTAGCTTTGCAGAGTAGATATCACTTGGGTTGCGGGGGAAGAACTTGAACATTGACCGAGTATAATAATTGAAGTGTTGGTGTTGTAGAGGAAGACAAGAAAAGAGACAACTTGTCCTGTCTTTGTCTTGTCTTGTTCTAGATTGTTAACGAGGATATGGAATGGAGTTTTGTTTTGTCGGCCAGCAGTATCTGTTGGAATGTGTGGATAATATCTTGGGGAAGGTATTTTAATGGCAGAATATAGGTAGCAGTTTTGGGGCCTTGTTCTGGTTCATCACTTCCATGCATGAGTGCTTATCAATCCAAGACTTGTTTCCTTCTCTTTCCAAGTATAAATGGTTTAAGTAGATATGGAAATGGGTAAGATAATTAAAAAATTCAATAAAATTTTGAATAGATCAATATCTTAGTTTAATTTTTAAATTTTTATTTTTATTTATTTTAATAACTTTTGTTATTAAAAATTAATAAATTAAGAAGTTTTTATAAAATTAAATCAATTACTTTTTATTTAATAATTCTTTCAATTAATTTTATTTAATTTTTAATCGGTTTTATAATGTTTAATACCAGCTGAAATTTTTAAACGTTAAACTCCTTGTCTTATCGATTTAACTTTCGGTCTAATTTTTAAAACACTGATTCGAATTCAAATAAAATTTAATTAAATTTGAGCATGACGGTTTGTATTTGGATTCGAGTCTATTCAAACTTCAAATTAGAGAAACATCTAATTGTTCGAGTCAAATTTGGAAATAATTTCTTAGACTCAAATTTTATCTGAAATTCAATCAATTAAATTTAATCTAGATCAAACTTGAATTATCATTCTCAACTAAAATTACATGTGAATAAACAATATATATCAAAAAATCTTAATTGATTATATTTTGTTGTGAATTTGTCGTGTGATTTAAGGATATAAAATAACTTCAATATTGTCACATTTGAAACACTCGATCAATAAAATTTACAACAACAATAACAATAACACTTAGCATAAATTTTGCTGCAACGCAGGATTTGGGGATGTTCTGTAATATGCAGCCTTACTTCTAACTGGTAGAGAGATTGTTTTCAAATAACCTCACATTTGTGAATGAAAATGAAAATAAAAATAAAAAAGAATACATATAAAATCTAAATAAATAAATAACTACAAAATTAGAAAAGAAAAATAAATAATAAATAATAAATAATAGGAAAATAGATAAATAAATAGAAATAATATATAATATATAATATTAAAAGAGATCAAATAAAATAAAAATATTATTAAAAGTAAAAATTATAGTAACTTTAATAATCATAGACATAATGATACTAACACCACTAAAGAGAATATTAAATATTCTAAATATTCTAATAATAATAACAATAATAATAATACGTCCCTGAGTTGTGTCTTGCCTCTCTCTTCTCTCTCAAGAGTGCAAGTTTTGGTCTGCCGAGTTTGTGCATGGTTGGTTTGTGTGAAGCTTTTCATTTGACCTTTTCTGTCGTTTGTGATTTTGTAGAATGGATCAGGATCTCCAGAATCTGCCTATCCGTGAGAAGGAAAATACTGAGTTCGTGATTCCAGCAGAGGATATTCACAATGACGAGATTAACTATGAACTGTGTTTGCTGGGCAAATTGGTGGGAGAACGTTTGGTTAATGCAGAGGCTCTGGAAAGGACGTTGTTGAGTCTCTGGCGTCCAATGAGGGGAGCGTACATCAAACCAATGGAAGAAAACAATCTTTATATCATCCAGTTTTATCACCATATTGATCTAAAGAAAATGTTAGCCGGAGGACCGTGGTCATTCAACAAATGCATTCTACTGATCCACCAATGGAAGGAAGGGGAGAACCCAGCTGACATAGATTTCACTCATACTGATATTTGGGTACAGTTCCATGGA
>JAOSBL010000007.1:23273268-23292162 GCA_027568915.1 Erythroxylum roraimae
AGTTTATAAATAATAATTTTTAAACTGTTTATTTTAAAAAATAAAATATTTTTATTAATACTTTATTAATAAATATTGTATAAAATATTAAAATAAATTTAAATAAAAATAATTTATTAGTAATAAAAAATTTATTTTTAAGCTTTATTTAATTTATAATCATTATTAGAAATAAAATATTTATTATTATTTTCAAAATTTTGAAAAAAAGGGGGGAAGGAAAGGTAGGATGAAGGGAGAGAATTTTTGAAAATTTTGCAAAAATATCCTCCAATTTTTTAAAACTTACCGGCCAGTATTTTGAATACCGACAATACTGACTAGTATTCAAATCCGGTACCATTAACTCCTGGTACTGTACCGGTTTTGGTCCGGTATGGAACGGAATTCAAAACAATGCATACAATTCCAATTCCATTTCAACAAATTTTTAATTTTTTAATTTGATTTAGTTTAATAATTTTTATTGTTAAAAATTAATCAATCGATTGTTTTTAAATACTAATTAATTTTTATAAATCAAAATAAATTTATTATTTTCATCTAACAGTTTCATTTTTAATTAAACTTTAAATTTTTTTAAAAAATTTTAATTTTTTTTGACCAGTTTTATAAAGGTTTAATATTGTTGAACCTTTTAACTCTTAAATCTTTTATTTTACTGATTTAATTTCCAATCTAGTTTTTAAAACACTAATCTCAACTGACATAAAATGTTATTCTAGTGACATCAATGAAAATAATCTTATTTTAATTTCCATCCCAACAAAATTTAATGTTATTTTGATGCTATTTTAAACTTAAAAATAATGTTATTTTGATTTAGTTTTAATTTTAAAATTAAATAATAGTATTTTATATAATTATATTAAATATATTTCATTTTAACACAAAAGTTTGAATAATTTAAACTACTCAAGTTACGTTTTCAATTTTTTAAATTTAATTTATGCTTAATCTATATCGAGTTATTATTTTATTAAATTGGTACATTTTTTATAATTTTCTATTTACGGACAATAAATATAAGTATATTTAATAAAGCATAAAGACTTTCTTAATAATATAGACTTGAATCATATTAATGTATCATAATGGCTAGGAATCTAGTATAGGCTAAAGTAGGTACCAATGGGCCATTTAGTGACCTTAATGTAGGTTTAAGAACTTAAGCTTATTTTAAAAACTAATTGAGTTGTCAAGTTGCCATTCTAAATTTAATATTGAGGGAATCTTACTTGTCGTCTGAAGGATATGCTTGATGGGCTTGATTTGGTCTAGTCTAGGGTTTTTTTTTTTCTTTTAAATTACAGTAGGTACCTCAGCTTAATCAGACTAATCCTAAGCCCCTAAGATCTCACTCTAAGAATCCTAGAGAAGGTAAATTGGAATTCCAAGATTTCTCATATTTTTACGTAATCTGTATATTTCTGCGTACAAAAAGTCATTACATACTTGATTGGTTAATTGCTGATTGATCACTGGCTCTGCTCAGCATCAGGTTCCCAGTAACTCTCAAATTTCCTAATAGTTTCAACTCCCACACTGTAGCTGGAAGTGAAACGTTCGTAATTGATCCGATCAAAGAGCTTTACCCAGAAAGTTAAAAGATTATCAACAGAAAAAATTTCTCATTTCTCCTCCTTTTGCGTGACTTGAACTTAAGGCCTCTTTTTAACTTTATATACAATTTATTAACGAATCTGTGTTAAAATATAAAAGAAATGTTCACGAAGTATAAATTGACGAGTTTGTTTTAACTTTTTTTAATTAAAACTTAAATTATATTTTTTATTTTATTTTTTTATTTATGTATAATAACAACAATCAATCAATCTAAATGCCGTTCAAATGGGAGCCAAATCCTCTGGTCCACTTTTTGTGGACCAACTCTGTGTCACTGCATCTGATCCGTCCATTTATGTGGGACTCACGAAAATGGACGGTTCAGATGCAGTGGTACAAAGTTGGTCCACAAAAAGGGGACCAGAGGATCTGAAGCCGTTAAAATGTGGAGTAGGGGATTTTTTTATTTTTTTATAAATTTTATTAAAAAATTGTCAATCATTATCTTTTTTATTTTTTTTATTATCGACTGAATTATTAAAATCTTTGTTTCATTGGTCAATTAAATACTTTAATCGAACACCTGTAAGTCTGTAACATGTGGTCTTCCTTTCAATTATTACGATACGTGTCCACGGTGAAGTCTATCTTGAAAGTTGAAAAGTGATAATAAATACCCTTATACGACGTGCAGTTTTTATAATCATAACTCAATTGAACTAATATTTACTATTTGATCTTGTTTTATTTGATTACATATTATTTTAAAGATAAAGTATAACATCAACATTTACAATAAAACATAGAAAATACCGTAATATTTCGATGCATTTAAATTAAATTTTAACGATTTCAAAATATTCAAAACAAACCATAAGTAATTAGAAAATTTAATAGGGTTAATTTTCCGTCAATTAAATTTCATGTCAATACTAACGTAACATTATTTTTTATTTTTTAAATAAAAAATGAGCTTTATTATCACTTGACAAGTAGAACTTATCTTACGTGATAAGTGAGACTCGCTTTCTGAAATATATAATTAGTGACTTTTTTGTTGGTAAATAAAACAGTGGCTTTCACTGTCACGTAACGGTGGGATTTATTTTTTGATTAATTATTATGCCAGTATTAACATAATATTTAATTGATAAGGGTTATGTTCACTTTTTAGTTCATTTAGGGTCTTTTTTACATAGTAAATTAGGTTATTTAAATAAATTAAATATTTTATTTTATTTGTTAAATTTTATAAATATAATATGTTAACATTTGTCTAGAAATAAATTCTACTAATTAAAAATAAATATTTTATAACACCAATATCAAATTTTGTTTCATTGAACCCTTTTTAATGAAATGGTGAAGAGTTGGACAATTATTAGTTGCATTTTTTAGTTTTTCAATAAATTATCGGTTAAGTTATGTAATGTGATCCAGATACAAATAATAAAGTGGCACAATAAATAATTTAAATCAATAGGTCAAAGTTCGGGTAAAAAATGAATCCCAATTAGTATAGATCGGACCCATATCAGTCTTATGATAGGGAAGCCCGACATGAAAACTATATATAAAGGTTAAGGTTTTCTTTAATTACTTATATAATACGTAAGCATACGGATCCTCTGACTCGTTAGGAGTGCTTACGTCTTAAGGAAACTGAAGAAAGATGTTAACCGAGTATCGGTGATCAACTTCCTCAACTATCCCAGGCAGACCAGAGCTCGTTTTGGTATTGAAAACTACTTCGAAACTCTGAACAGAACTGAATTCTGTATTTCCTTCGTTTTTACCCTTTCATGAACGATCTGTGACACGTAATTAGGTCTATCCTACCTGTTACATAAAAAAACCCACTCCCCTTTTTGTATTCTCTACATTATACTTTATCCTATCTTCACTTGTAAATTACTATCAAATTTTCACAATTAAAATTCATACAAATAATAAGGCAACATTTTTCAAACTCAAAAGCACACCCAACACATGCAAATGATGAACTCCAGAAATGGGTACTAGATAAATATCTGTTTGTTATTATTATTATTATTATTATTTTTTGTTTTTGTTTTAAAATTTAACAAAATATTATGTTTATTTGAAATGTTAATTTTAATTTCTTTCAAACCACCAAAAATAATTTTTATTTTTTATTTATTTTTTTTAAACTTATTTTCTAAAAAATAAATATATTATTTAGTTATTTAATATATTAAGTATTAATATGAATTCTGAATTATTTAATTTAATATTATATATTTATTTAATTAAAATTAAATATTAATGTAAAATATGAATACTTAAATTTAATATAATAATCAATTTAATTTTATAATATAAATTAAATTTATAACACATTTAAAATAGGTATTAATTTATAAATAAATTTTAATTTTTAAATTATTTACATTGATAAAATAAAATAATGCTTATTAATAATTTATTAATAAATAATATATAAGAAATTAAAATAATTTAATTAATTATAAAGAATTTATCTTATATATAATTATTATTAGTACTAAATATGTAATTATATTATATTAATCATCAAATAAGTTTTTTTTTTTGGAGGGGAAAATCATCAAATAAGTTTTTATTTTTATTAGAATGAAAAATTAAATTTAAAATTTAAATTTTAAAAAATAAAAGTGTAAATTTTTATGCCCACAAGACCGAACAACAGAAGCCCGTGCTTCCCACTCCCCAGAGGTGCTAACACGTGGCACTGAACTTTCGATTCTCCGCGGGTGTGTTCATGAACCGCCGCGTCCGCACCATCAATGATGCGCTCTCTCCCTGACCCGTTCCGCTGTCGCTTTCATGCCACGCAACACAGGCTGTACATCTAACGGCCCGTGGGCCATCATCACCACGTGATATTTTATCTTACAAAATTAAAAAATTATTATTTATTTAATTAATTCAATTTTTCTAAAAGCGGCTCAGCATTGATATGATCAAAGTCATATCATTGATGTGATACTCACAATGAAACGTAAAGAAATTGACTAGACATTTGATAAGTTTTATCATCGTACTATCTTTATAAATTCAAAAAGTCATATTAAAAGCTTTAGAAAATAAGTAATCTACATTTTTATTTATTTAAAATTGTAGATTACTTTTTTTTCGAAGGAAAAAAAAGGCCAGGATAAGAAGAGCATTTCTCATTTGGTTAGATTTATTTTGTTATTTTATTTTAATTTTATAAATAATAATAATTTAGTTATTATATATATTATTTCGTGATATTCTAATAATTTTTATTTATTAAAAATTTTAAAATGATGTGGCATGATAATTATTAAATTTTTTAAATAAAATTATTAAATTATTAAAAACTGGCACTCGAATATGTAAAATTTTTATTTATGTATTTATTGTAATTTTATTTACATAATTATTTAGCATGCCAGTTTTATTTATTTCCTCTTTAACATGCATCACTCTTTTATTGTCACATCTGTATGTAGGTCTACCGGAAACAACCTCTTTATTATGTAGGGGTAAGGTTGTGTACTATCAAACCTTCTCATATCTTGTTTTATTGCGAAACTTCGGACTAAGTGTGTTGATAATGATAATGATTAAATTTCATTACATAAATCATTTCATTATATTACAGTAATAATTTATTTATCCAAAAATTAAAAATTAAGGTTGTATTATAATTACTAGCTTTTAAATACTTTTTAAAATGATAATCATCTAATTCTAAAGATATAAAACTATTTTTAATTTTGGTAAAAATTATATTGGATTAAAATGACTTTTTGGGTTGATAATTATCCAACTTTCTACAAAATTAGGTTTAACCATGTTATCTGTTGGTCGTACCCTACCGTCTAAGTGCATTATTAGGTTGGTACGCTTAAAGTGTGGGACAGGTACAGCTACGTCTTAAATTTAGATTTCGTCAAATAATGAAGTGTCCACGTGTCATCCTTATTCACCTAACTCATATATTTATCCAAACAAGAAAAATAAATTCCAGTTCACGATCAACACTAAATTGGCACTAAGTGGGGAGGTTATAAAAAGCAAAGATTAAAATACTTAATCGGTTCGGATGGTCCAACTATAAGAATTTTAAATTGTCTATTTTTTGTTTAATTTTTTAGATTTTTGTTTGATTTACTTTAATAACTATTGTTGTTAAAAATCGATCAGTTTATTATTTGATCAATTAATTTTTGTAAATTGATAAATTCCTATAAACTAAAATAAATCAATTAATTTTTATTTAACAATTAATTTTCCTAATTAAACTTTAAATTGTCCGATGAGTAAGTCCAATCTCTTTTAATTATATTTTAAATTATTTAATTTTATTCAATCTTTAATCGGTTTTAAGATAGTTGAATGCTGATTAAACTTGTTAAACATTAAGCATCTTGTCTTACCATTTTAACTTTTGATATGATTTTTAAAACATTGATAAAAAGAATAATCAATTAACTTATTTAGTACCTAATTTCAGATCCAGATAATTGGAGCAGAACAAGATCCCACAACCATTATGGCTACTCTTTATCACCAAATGATCTATCGTTTACAAAACCGTGTCATAGATCTCAACTTCTTAAACTCCACTTCTGATGCTTTGTGTATGGTAACAGACAGAGCATATAATCAGGCTATTGTCATCTAGATCCCGGAACAGTTATCACCAGATAAGTTTGAAAAGTTGACGCTTACTAAATGTATCACTAATTACAAAAAAATGGTTCATGCCTCTCACGGACATTTTTTCCACACTACTACACCTATGAAGACCTTACAAGGTAAAATTGTGAAATTCATTTACACCAAGTTCAATGAAGATCAATCCGGACCGTTTCATACATAAGGTGGCAATAAACTCTTGCAAGTGGGATTTAGATGGAACTTTTCATGATTTTGATAGATGGCAATTGTTTATAAGATTTTGCAATTCACGGCATTTATAAAATTGGATTTTATTTAAACAGTGTCATTTTAGTTTGTTCTTTATTAAAGGGAAAAATTAATTAATTCCTTTATTAGTTTTTAAAAAATACGAGTTGCTCTCTAGGTCCAACTTGGACTTAGTCTCGAGGCATTTGTATTTATTACATTGTTAGCATCAAAGTTTAGAATATTAATATAAAATATGATGGATACCCTACCAATTAAGATGATGATGATATGTATCATTTTTTAATAATTTGTAAATATATAACAGTGTTGTCAGTATTGTTATGGTGGGTATTCAACAAAAAGTTAAAATTGACTTTTTTATGTAATATTTTTTATTTATTACATAATTTTTGTTACATTTAATTTATTTTGCACTTTTTATTTAAAAGGCAGCAACATTAAAATTTAAAGATTGTTTTATAATTATAAATTAAAAATAATAAAATTCAACAAAAAAGGTTGAGTAGCATCTAAATAATATCGAATGAACAATACTTCAAATTTTAATTTTATTTAAATTTACGAAATAATTTAGTGTAATTAACTATTAAATAAATTTTTTGAAGAATATCTAATATTAGGATTGACAACGAGACCTGGACTCGACCCAAGACTTGATCAGGCCCTAGACAATAGGTTTGAACTCGAACCTGACTAGGCCGAAGGGAGTTAGGCTCAAATTTGAGTCCAACTCGACTCAGCCCGAAATTTTTTAATTGAAAATACAAAAACAATGTCTAGGTTGGGCCCAATGCCTTGTCCGAGGCCAATCCAACCACGGTTGAGACGAGCTCGAACCCTATTGCCATTTCTATCTAATAGTTTATTATGATATAAAATGAAATATATAACATTGTATCAATATATTTTTATATTTGATTTTTAGTAAAGGTGCAAAGTTTTTGGTTATTAAATATTTGATAATGTAATGGAATAAATGACAATAAAAAGCAACAAACAAAAAGAGCAGAAAACATAATTAACGTAAAATGATAAGGATTAAGCCATCTGGACTCCATAATTAACTCACATTAGCTTTATTATTATTATGATTATCATATGCTTGGCCCAAAAAGGTCTAAGAAAAAGCCTATAAAAAACAATATTGACAAAAGTCAACTACTACCCTATGCTCATAAAGTGGAATGACATTAGGTTAGTCTAATTAAAAATTTAATGCTCAAGCTCGGGTTTGAGTTGGACTTGATTGATTTTAAATTTTGAATTTGATCAAATTAAATTAGGTAGTCTGAATCCGAGTTTAACCTTAAATTTAAAAATTAACAAAAAGTTTGAGCCTTGCTTAAAATTTGATTGATTCGGATCGAGATCATTAACTTTAGGTGGTATTGGGTCGGGTAGAGCTGAGTCTAAATTCCAATTCACGATTTTTAAAATAAATTGTAAAATAAAGGATAAAGGTAAAAGTACCTTTGCTTTTTTTATGAAATTCTTTTTTGTTGTTAAATGTAAACGAAGAATCGGAAATATCAAATGACGCCGCACCAACAAATCATTGGAAGACACGTGGCGATACTAAATGCTTTCCTAATCCTTTATACGCAGCGACCAGGCTTTCAAATTTGTCTTGTGGTCCTGGGCTAGCCGGCTCAACGGCTTGGCTTCTTCTAATTACTTTACTAATGACGGCTTAAAACCAGCTAATTATCGTTTTCACGTCATTAATAGCTATGATTTCATGATTGGATTTAATTAATTTTTGCCCTTCTTAATGAATCATCGCATGTTGATCCCATGAAGTCCGTTACCGTACACGACACTCGTTTTCAGGGATTTCCTTTTGTTAACAAGAAGAGCGGTAGCTAAGTGTTAGGATATCGTACGGGGAAGGGTAAGTGTTAGGACTTAGGACAGAGGACGGGGAAGGGTAAGTACGGTAAATTGTGTTTTTCAAAATTTCATAACCACTAATACCAAACTCTCTAAAAAATTGACTTTATATTTACTTGACCTATTTATTAGAGCATTCAGGTCAATAAATAGTAAAAGGACTTTAAAACTACAACGTTTTGTTCTATTAATAGACTATTATTTTTATAGTAATTTTTATCCTTAACTTTATTTTTAGGACAGTCTATGTAATAACGTCAACTTTGTCGAAGCCTTATTGAAAGTTGGAAGACTTGCATTGTGACTTATAACCGAAAGTAACTAGTATGGTATTAATTATAATAAAATTACCAACAATTAAATAAGAGATAATATATACTCCCTCCGATTCATAATAAGTGTCGTTTTAAAAAAATACACGCTTATTAAGAAAGCTAATGAAATTATAGATATACCCTTATTAATAGTTAGCATGTGAGAGAAATTGCATATTAAATTGCCTTGAAATTGTGATCTGTGTAATTAAGATGAGAGAGAAATTAAAGGTTAATTTTGGAAGTAAAATTATAAACATGCATACAAAGTACACTAATTTTGAATAATTAAAATGTATCTAAAACGACATTGATTATGAATCGAAGGGAGTATTAAAAAGTGTCAAAGTAAGATTTTTTTTAATTCATTGTCTAAAGTTTTAAAAATTTCAATTAATTGACCAATATTTTCAAATTTTAACAATTTAGTCCAAAATGTTACGTTCACTATTGCTTTTTTGAAAACGGAGGAACTCACAACCGTTGTCATTTGGATGCGAACTGGGTAAATCTTCGGATTGACACAATAACCTGCAAATCATGCCAACTGGGTAATCTGCACTAGGTAAGTCCTGTACGGCAGGCTCGATCGAGAGAGCGTAAGTAGGAGGATTCGAATACATGGCCTTTTGACTGCATGCCTCCCACTTCACCAACTCGACCCTGTCACGTAAATATCCATCAATTAGTTACAATAACAAAATCTAACGTTTTGAACTTAATCATTAAGGTTTTGAAAAATTGGTGACTCAATTGAAAAATGTAAAAGTTTGAACACTGAATTAAAAAAACTCAAAAAGTATAGTTTAGAATTTGTTATTTCATTAAATAATTATATTAAAAAAGGGATAAGTGTATAAATTGCCATATCAAACTTATAGTAGATGTGAGGGTTGTTTTTAAGGAGCAAAAAAAATTATGGGTAAAAGAAGAAATTCCTTTAAAGAAAAATTACGAATATTAAAAATAGAAATGTTAAAATATTTTGAAATTACATAATATGTACTTGTGATATATATTTTATCTCAAAATTAAAATATTATTTAAGGCAATGATTGAGCATATAATTTTAATTAAAATTACACTTTTATCACATATTTGCAACATTATAATAATTTTTTTGGTAAATATAATTTTCATTACAAAATTTATATACAGAATTAGTTTAAAAATTTAAATTAAAATAAATTCATAAATAAAATTATAATATTTTCATAAATTAATAAATTATTACTAAGTGATTCAATAATAAAAAAATGAAAAAGAAGAAAAACAAAAGAAGAAAACGGTGCAATAATGGCAAACTCAGCTCAGCCGCTATGGCCTTGACGAGCCAACCACTCACCGACACGAGTCTAGCTATTCTCCTCTCCCCATTCTAAGGAATCTTCAGCCGTCGACCTAGACGTGAACGGCTATGATCCGAATCTTAAATTTTATCTCAACAGCATCTGAGATCACCCAAACCCCACCCTCTCTCATCCTATTTCTTTGATTTTCTTCCGTTTGTCTTCATTTCAACGCCAACTAACAGAACCTCTCTCCCTCTCTCTCTCTCTCTCTCTCTCTCTCTCCTTCAATCTCCTTCTCTCTCCTCCTTGCTCTGTAGACCCGAAGTCGAGTTGCCGGCGAGCGAAATCTTGCCGGAAATTCGCTTTGGCCACGTCGGAACCTCTTCTGGTCTTGGCTTTCTGAATCGCCGGTGTTGCAGAGTTGGGAATTGATGAAAGGAGAATTATCCTAAAATTGTATCTCTCGCTCTCTGGTTTTTTGTTCTTTCCTGTTTTTAACTATTATGGATATGATTAGATAGAAGCATACAAAAAGGGGAAAACTTATTCTACTTTTTTCCCCCCCTTTTTCCTTCATCCTCACTCGCTGTCTCTGTCCTGTGTGGGTGGGCAACACATAATAGCTTGCAATGCAAAGGGAAAGGGAGGTTCGCGTTGGGTACTCACGCGAAGATCCCCGACTCTAACTTGTTCGTTCTTTTTTCCTTGAAATTCTGTTCAAGTTTTCCTTGATCGGTCTCGCTTTTGGGTAGTTTCTTATTTTTTTTTCCTGGGATTGTTTGCTTTCTTTCTCTATCTCTCTCTCCCTCGGCAAATTCTGTATCTTGCCTGATTTGAGCTGGGGGAGAGTGGAATTGGAGGTGGAGGTGATGTCTATGAACTTCTTTGCAGAGGTACTTTTCTGTTCTGAATTTTGTTCTGGCCAATTCTGTTCTGAAAATTTATTTATTTCGTAGAAAATTTTCTGGGTTGGGTTGTTCTGTAACATGGTGGAAACTTTTTTGGGGATGGAGTTCATAAAGTAGTTTAAAAAAATTGTTCAGGGCGATCGGATTCTTAGTTAGGTAAATTTAGGTTCGTCGTTGTTGAGCATGTTGAACTGTATCTTAAAAATTGTTAATTTGAATAATTTATTCTCCTGGTTTTATTTTGAGCTATTATTTTTGCTTCCACTGCTGGCTTCTTGGTTTCTGAAATTTCGGGAAGTGGAAAATCTAAGCCAAGCGGGGTTGGGGATGATTTTCTGTTACATTTTCCCTTAAAAGTTGTTGTCATCAATTTAGCAGCCTAATATTGTTTAGGATTTCTTCAGTAGGGTAACTGTTCCTATTTTCCTAAGTTGCATTTATAACCTTTTATGTTGAATTTGACGCACATAAGGTCGTTTCTCCTCCATTATCAGTCAACTACTGTCATACAATTTAAAGTGTTTTAAACATTTCTTGATTTATCCATTTATGCGAAGCTGTTGACCTTTTGGTTACTTTTCAGGAGAAGACATATGAGCACTGTACATAGCCAGCAATTTTGCTTTTATATAGTGTATTTTACTGTAGACTTTTAGAGTTTCTTTCATATAAGCGTGCACCATGTCGTTTGAGATAATGGATCATAGGGGTGGTACAGCATCCTCCCATTTCTTTGATGACGTTCTTTTTCCTGCTGAGGTAGGCTCTTCTCTGTTATTTATTCAGCACTATGCCTCCTATTTTTGGTTTCATGTTCTGTATTTTCTAATCCTGTTGAAACAAGTATAATCATCTTTTGTTTCTGTTCTGAAGTAGTTTGATTGTATTGGGCAGAGACAAGTTGGGTTCTGGAAGCATCATTCATTGCCGGGTCACCAAGGCGAGTGTCATTGGCATTCCTACTTTTTTGTGCTACTTCTCTCTGTTCATGTGCAAGTTTGTTTTCGCGCATGGATCTAGCAATTTGGCTGTAAAGTTATCAAATGGAAGGACTTTGTAGCAAGTTTCATGGTTAGGCATTAGGATTACATTACAATGAAAGACTCCTTGATTTGAATGATTATGGATTGATAAGTTAGTTTCTCTTGGATGCTATGGTTTCTCTTTAGTGAATTAGTATTTATGAGTGTCATTTCTCTTTAGCATGTTCCAATTTATATTTGCTGCACACTAAACTTTAGACCTTCACATGTATCTTTCAGATTGATGCCATGTTGAGGTATTCATTTTGAGCTTTTTGTTAAGAGTTCATATGCTTTTTTGCAGTTATTCACAGGTCATACCTAGAAACTTTGAATGCAACTCATTCTAGCAATGATTTTTTGATATGAACAGATGGAATGATACCAACTCCCGGGAGCAAGTTGGTTGCTTCATCATCCTTGGACAGATTTTCATCTACTGGATCAAAGTCAGTGGATTGCTCAGGACTGTCACAGTCAGTTCTGGCTGAAGATCAGAAAGAAAAGTTAGTGATGGGTGAAATGAATGCTACTATGTATAAGACCACAATTAATTCTGTGGATCATCATCCGAAGTCCTGGTCAAGTTTGTCCGCACAACCTGCATCGTATAACCTGGGAAGAAGTCTGATTGATAATAGTGGGGCCCAGTGGGAGAGCAGTCTATTCTCAAGTTCATTGTCTGATGTATTTAGTAGAAAGTGTAAGTCCTTGAATACGTAAAACTGATCAGTTTGAATTGTGGTTTCCGTTGCATGAAGCTATATGGCATGTTAGAACATACATTTGAACGAAGTCATGAACTGCTCGTGGCAAAGTCTTAAGCATGCCAGTGAACGGGTTGCATTATCATCTTTCAACTCAAATAGTTTTTTCTTATCCTCTCAAATATGGGAGCACTGAACTGTTATTTCTAACCAGAGGACTGACAAATCTTCTAACAAATTGTGCAGTGGGGTTGGGGACTGATAGTCAATCTCACCAACCTGCTAAAACTGTTCAAAATCACCAGAAGGAAGAGGGGACTTTTGAATCTCTCGAAGAAATTGAAGCACGGACTATTGGTGATCTTCTTCCTGCAGAAGACAGTCTGTTTTCCGGGGTCACTGACGAGTTGGGTCAAAATGGTTGTGTTTACAACGGTGATGATCTGGAAGATTTTGATCTATTTAGTAGTGTTGGAGGCATGGAATTGGAAGGGGATGAAAGTTCGATTGAGCGCCAACGAAAATCTGTTTTTGTTGGGTTGGTTGCAAATGGCAAAGGGAGTCTTAATGGCTCAAATGTTGGCAAAAATCCTTCCAAATCAATTTTTGTCGGGAATATTAATAATAAAGCTGAAGACTCTGACCTCAAGGCTCTAGCTGAGGTGCATGTTATTCATACTCTTCAACTATTCATTTGATCTAAATTTGCAAGTTAACGAACTTACATTGTTTTCCAACCTTGTTTAACATTTACTTTTTGTTCTCTCAGGGATATGGAGAAATTAGGGCAGCCCGAGGTGCTTGGGGAGCACTTCCACCGAGATCTACAAAAGTTGACCTACATAATTCCTTTCAAAAGGTATATTGTTCTTGGTTTTTAGCAGTGCTCTTGTTGGTTTTATTGATGTGCTTAATGTGAATAATTATTTTTATAACAATGCTCTTGTTGATGCCCTTAATTTGTGCCCGTTGTCTTTGGTTTTCACTTTGATTATTTTGCATTTCTACTATATCAGGAGAATCCAGCAGGGAAGGATATGAACCAGGTCATGCTAGTGGTTTACAATCTTGATCCTTCTGTTTCAGATAACGAGATCCACTGCATTTTTGGTGTTTATGGAGAAATTAAACAAGTAAGGGTACTGGAGGCCATTTGATTTCAAGTTTATAAGGTAAAAGAAAATCCAATTTATGCTCTTAACATTATGTGGTTTTCAGATCCATGAAGGCCCACACATTCATCAGAGAGTTGTTGAATATTATGATGCTAGAGCTGCAGAAGCAGCCCTTTCTGCACTGGATCGGACTGACATTGCTGGGAAGCAGATCAAGCTTGAATTAAGCCATCCATTTGGAACAAGATGGTATGGTGCCACAGAAGTGGCGCTGTTTTATAATATCTTTTTATGTGAATATTGATTTTTACCGGTGCTTTGTTTGGTTATTACTTCATGGCTTTTCTCCCTCTTTTTACCATATTAAACTCAGTTTTGTTTCTTTTACAGTGTTTGTTATACGTGACTTTTATTTGTGAATGCAGTATCAATTTGTTCCCCAAATAAAAAATTAAGCACATATCTAAAATAGTCCAGTCTTCCCATCCCCCCCTCTTCTCCCCCAATGTAACTTCCATGTTAATAATTGATCAATGTTCTTTTGCAGTTTTATTCAACAGCCTGAGCTAGAGCACGAGGAGCCCAATCTATGTCAAAGCCCTTTTGATGACTTATCATCCAGGCAAATGGGTATGATACTTTTTGTCTAGAACCTTCATTTTCATGGACTTCAGTTGTTTCACAAGACTCGTATTTTTTTTGTCCTCATAATAAATCTTTTCCGGCAGTGTTTTCACCTGGTGTAATAGCATCTAGCAGCATGGAAAGTGTATCTGCTCAAGTTTTACATTCTACTGTCCAGTCACCTGTGACTGCATTTATGGAGGCTCACCAGAGTTCTAGTGTGCCAAACAACTTGCCATTTCCTGCGTCATTTTCATCTGTTGGCAAACAATTCAACCTTTGTGAATCTAATCGCTCATTGGATGAAATAAAATTTGGTATGCAACGCATGCCAAATTTCCATCCTCATTCCCTTCCAGAGTATCATGATGGTTTGGCAAATGTTTTTCCATACGGCTCATCAAGCGCTATGGGAGGCATGGCTAGTAGTGTCGGTTCAAAAATAACAGAAGGGATCAACAATAGGAACATTGGAGGAGTGGGCTCGAATGGGCACCTGTTTGAGATTAATGGAGGAGGTATTCAGATTATTATGATTTTCTTTGTGTTCCATTTTATGTTGTTTAACTCACTTTTAGATGAAAGAAGGATATAGTGAGCCCAATGCCGAAAATAAAAAGCTTACGATGTGCATTTTTTGCAACTTTCTTAAGCTCGATCACTTATAAAAAAATGACTTGCTATAACATTTGTTGCTGTGCCAGATGATTCTGTTTTTTGATTGATATCGAAACCTAAGGACTTAAATTACTCTTTACTCATCCTCAACTGCAGCTAATTCAAATTCCTCCGTTCATTCACATCTATTTTTGCATCAAGTGACATTATAACGTATGCATGTATATGGGTTTGTGTAAAAATTGCATTGCTAGGAAGATTGTAATCAGATCACAGGTTGACTGACATAGCCATATATTGATCCACCTATTCAGATAAGAATTAACCATAATAGCAGTTAATGAATGGTTGGAAATGCAACATGAATTATTAAAAGTATGCTGGAATTGAAGTAATTCTTCAAACAGTACTTATGACTAAACATGATTAATATCTTTCTGGGATTTAGGGTTTTTAATGTGACCCTTCGTCCTTTTCTCTCTTTGAACATACAATTCAAGTAGAGCATTTGGTATTGACTTTTATGTTTATGTCCTCATTGTTATGTTGTTCACGTTTTACTGACTTTTTGATGTAACTGAAACTTGTCCCTAGCTTTTGGATCTCCTGGAAATGGGAGTTGCACTCTTCCTGGGCATCAGTACATGTGGAACAATGGTAACTCCAGCCAACAGCACCAGTCAAACCACATGATTTGGCCAAATTCATCGTCATTGCTTAATGGGGTTCATGCTCACCAACTTCCATATATGACTGGATTCGGTAGAGCGCCTCCTATCATGTTAAACGCAGCACATGCACAACACCATGTTGGATCTGCCCCATCTGTCAATCCCTCCCTTTGGGACATGCGGCATGCTTATTCAGGGGAGTCTCCTGAAGCTTTTAGTTTCCATTTGGGTTCTCTTGGAAGTGTGGGCTTTCCTGGTAGCTCTCCACCACATCCTATGGAAATTGCATCCCGCAGCATATTCTCTCATATAGGTGGAAATGGTATGGACATGACTAAAAGTAATGGGCTGCATAGTCAGCAGATACGCCACATTTTCCCAGGCCGGAATCCAATGATTACAAATCCTGTCTCTTTTGATTCTTCTAATGAATGTGTGAGAAATCTCTCCCACCGCAGAATTGAATCAAATCCAAACAATTCAGATAAGAAACAGTTTGAGCTTGACATTGACCGCATTATACGTGGTGAAGATAGCCGAACAACGTTGATGATAAAGAATATTCCTAATAAGTAAGTAAAATCCTCGCTGCCCTTTCAACTGACTTTGACCAGTTTTACATTATAATTTTATTCACTACGATGGTGATTACTGTTGCCATAAGAATTTCAATTTGTGGTTATCAAACTATTCAGACAGAAATATTTGTTGTCCACTTACTTTTTAATTTTTGTTCAATTTTGTTCGTTGGTCTTTTATTAATTTTATCCAATCTGTTCTGTTTTCTACTAGATACACTTCCAAGATGCTTCTGGCTGCAATTGATGAGCATTGCCGGGGAACTTATGATTTTCTTTATCTGCCAATTGACTTCAAGGCAAGTAACTTTTTGTGGATCAAGCTTTTCTCACTTCCTTCTTTGGAGGGTAGGGGTTATTGGGGTTTAGGTGTACCATTCATTTACCCCATCCCACACACGTCACTCGTAGCACTAATGAATATTTTGATTAAACAGAACAAATGCAACGTGGGATATGCATTCGTCAACATGATTGATCCTCAACAGATTATTCCGTTTTATAAGGTATCGAAGAAGGTTACTCCGTTGAACTACTCCAATTCTATTCTTTTGTGACAGAAAATACTATTTTCTCACTCTTCACCAATTCAGAAATGAAAAGCTAACATGATAAGAGAAAACATCATTTGCAGGCATTTAATGGCAAAAAGTGGGAGAAGTTTAACAGTGAGAAGGTGGCGTCTCTTGCTTATGCCAGGATTCAGGGTAAAGCTGCTCTTATTGCCCATTTCCAGAATTCAAGTTTAATGAATGAGGACAAGCGTTGTCGCCCAATACTCTTTCATACTGATGGTCCAAATGCTGGTGATCCGGTAAAATACTTGCAGTTTCCTTGTGATAATATCTGAGATCTTTACACATGGATCTGGTTCCTCATGTGATGAATGTGCTGTACTAATTTGGTAAAAACAAAATCTTGGTTGTACAGGAACCCTTTCCGATGGGTACCAATATCCGACCAAGATTAGGAAAACCTCGAACAAGTAGCGGTGAGGAGAATCACCTTTCAAGTTTGGCTGGTGGGGAGGACCCTTCCAATGGGACGGACTCGTCATCAGTTGGTGATTCTGCAGTCTGATCTGCTCTGGCACTAACTATATAAATCAAGAAAAGCATACCCACCCCCGAATATCTCTCAGGGGGTGGCCTGACATATCTCTTTTTGGCTATAGAGAAGCACATTTTGAGAGCCAAGTGTGTTGCTTCCAAGGTGTTTTTTATTCCTAAAGAAGTTTTTGCTGCCTAGTCCTCCCAACATCTGTGAGTGTAGAGAATGGCTTTAATGAAGGCTGAAAGTTTTGGATAGCCATGACTAGACAAAATCATGTACAGAAGTTCTTCCCCAAAAGCTATGCATGACTTGAACAATGTTGCTCACTCTCT
Organism: Erythroxylum roraimae; assembly: GCA_027568915.1. Classification (NCBI taxonomy): domain Eukaryota; kingdom Viridiplantae; phylum Streptophyta; class Magnoliopsida; order Malpighiales; family Erythroxylaceae; genus Erythroxylum; species Erythroxylum roraimae. The sequence goes on from JAOSBL010000007.1 coordinate 23,290,864, forward strand.
GTCTCTCTACCCACTTTCTAATTTCTTCTTTTGATGTGATTTTTCTGGTTCTGTTTCTGTTCTACGCCTGGATATTGTAATTGGTCAAAGAATCAGCCTAAACAAAATGTAATTATCCTTTGGTTGTAGAAAATTTTGAGGTGCTCGTATGCTGAATGAAATAACACTCATTTCTTGCACTTTTCTTACTTTTTTCCCCCCTCTTAGCGCTCATTGCTTGTTTGCACTCGTTATTCTTATAAGTAAACTTAAAGGTAAGGTTCATGCAATCATTTGTAATTTCTTTTGTATAATTATTGGTTCTAAGTTTGTTTTGTATAATCATTAAATAAATGGTTTGAAGATTTAAAGTTAGGCTGGGAAAATCCTAAAATTTGCAAGTTTTATTAGATCACATTTTGTTAATTCGAATTCTTCAATTTGATTCAAAACTGGATTAGAAGTTAAACAGATAAGACATAAGGTTTAAGGTTTAACAAGTTCAATCGGTATTAAGCTGTTGGATTGAATAAAATTGAAGAATTTGAAAAATGATTGAAAAAGATTATTCTTAAAAAAAATTTGAAGTTTAATTGAAAAAGAAATTGTTAAATGAAAATTAATTGATTTATAAAAATTGACTAATTAATTAATAAATTGATTGATTTTTAAAAAAGAAATTATTAAACTAAATCAAACTTAAAAATTAAAAACAAAATTATTAAAAACTTGGGCATTTAAAAGCTTTTACTGTTAAATTTCTAACCAGTTCAGTTTTTAAAACATTGCTTTAAATTAAATTTATTCGTTAAATTTCATAATTTAATTATGAATTTATATTGAATCCCAAACGTGCGATGTATATAATTTTACAATTTAATTTTGAATCATAAGTATATCGCTTATAATAATAATAATAAATAAAGTCGTATTCTAATTTACAATTTGTCATTTAAAAAAATTTTATTTAAAATAATATTTTTCTAACAAATAATAAATTACGGAATGGAACCTCTAAATTTAAGTTTAATCTAAAATTTAAATTAATTAAATTAAAATAGAGTTTGAATCAACGTTTTGAAATTCGTTCCGTATCGGTCGGAAGGTACCGTACTGGCCGGAGAACGGTACCCGGATCTCATCTTTGGTACCAGCCAAAAATACCGGTCGGTACCGGCCAATTTCAGCTGTACCGGCCTGTGTTTAAAATACCGGTCGTTAGCGAAAATTTTAAAAATTTGGGAAACTTTTTTACAAAATTTTTAAAATTTTTAAAAATTTCCCTCCCTCCCTCCCTCCTACCTTTTCTTCCCCCCATTT
>JAOSBL010000007.1:23292447-23306999 GCA_027568915.1 Erythroxylum roraimae
ACTAATAAATTATTTTTATTTAAATTTATTTTAATATTTTATATAATATTTATTAATAAATACTAATAAAAATATTTAATTTCTTAAAATAAATAATTTTAGAATTATTATTTATAAACTAATATTTATTTTATATATTTTTAATTATTAAATCAAAATATTTATATTTTAAAATTATATTTTAAAATTAATTACATTTATTAATAATTATTAAATTAATTTTATATATTAAACTAAAATTGTGATTATGTTTAATTAAATATAAAATGAAATGGAACGTGAAAAAATAACAATTCTAAAAAGGTAATTCAAAATTATGATATAATAGAAAATAGAAAATAATTAATAATTTTGAATTATTTTTATTATTTTACAGCTAATTATTATATTTAGATAATTATTATATATAGAAATTATTAAAATATAATAAAGATATATATAAAATAAAATAAATAATTGTCATTATTATTTATTATTATGATTTTTAAAAACATGGTTGATGTAAACAGTAAATTAGTAAAATATACAGTACAGTTGTATAATATATCAATATGAATTATTTTACAATTTTAAAAATTTCAATGACTATTTTATAATTTTAAAAAATTTCTTAAAACGGTACCCAATATCAACTTATACCGGTATAATTCTGTTCCAATATCCAATCTAATATCGAGCCCGATACGATACTCGTAACTGAGGTTTGAATACAACTTAAAAATCCCTGGCAACCCTAGCCCTAGTCCTAGTCACTTGTTATGAAACTCCTCAATTTTACTTTTTGGTGAAATGATTTCCCTTATTTGATGCAATTTCTACTCCCACACACCATCTCCAGATGCTTCGAAGAAGGATTGTATATGAGTATTTCCGTCAAAATTACCAATGGACTCAAAGGTTATTGTTTTCCGGTGGATCCGCCGCCGGTGATCCTCCGTACGCAGACATACCTAAACCCAGGCGAGACAAGTCGGAGAGAAAACCGTACCTGACTCCTATGAAGGAACTGATTCGCAGAGCCAAGAAAGAAAAGGAAGCTAGAAAGGCCCAGCCTTGTAGGTTGCTTGAACGTCCACCCGAAAACGGATTGTTGGTCCCCGAACTCGTTGATGTCGCTCACCGAGTTTATCTAGCTCGTGAATCGCTCCTCTCTGGCCTCAATAAACTCGTTCAATTCGTTCCTGTTCATCGTTGCAGGTACAAGATTGAGTCTTTTTGCATATAATCACCAGAACCGTAAGGTGTTTTTGGGGAAAGTGCAATATCACCCTGAATTTTTGAACTCTCTGCTGATTGCCTCATCACTCAACTTTCACTTAGCTCTTTGTCTAAAGTTAAATCAGACTCCCCTCCTGTCTCTTATTTCTCTTCATCTTGGTTTGATTCCATTCCAAGTTGGACGATTTTGGACCCTTGTAGCTAAGTTCTGCGTTAAAGACCTTAAATTTCGATAGCTTACACTCGGCAAGTTAAGCTAGTTTTCGTTCCCTGTTTGCTTGGTCTAAATCTGGTTCTGTAATCAGGTTCTGCTTTGAAGTTCATGTTGGTCCTGTGGGTCATGAAATTCGATCCTGCACTGGTCCAGGAAGTGGTTCTCGAAGTTCCATGCATGTTTGGAGAAAGGGAGGAGTGCGGGATTTGGTGTTCTTCCCCAGATGCTTCCATCTCTATGATCGTGTGGGAAAACCAAGAGTAGTGCATGATGAGAGACGCAGTATCCCAAGAATTCCGGCCATTTTAGAGCTCTGTATACAAGCTGGTCTGGACCTTGAAAAGTACCCAACCAAAAGAAGGACAAAACCTGTATATTCGATTGAAGGAAGAATTGTAGACTTTGAGCAGGGGATAGAGAATGATGAGATTAGGAGCAACTTGCATCCTGAATATATTGATACTCAAGGAAATGTACACTTGGATGCCAAAGGTGATGAAGTAAGAAGTAACCTTGAGTTGGAAGAATCAAATGATATAATGACCCGCTTGAGGCAATTAAGCATTAGGACAATGGATTCATGGTTCGAAATGGTATCAGGGGCAAAAATGATGATGACCAGATACAATGTGTTAACATGTGGCTATTGTCCTGAGGTTCAGGTAGGTCCCAAGGGACACAAGGTTAGAATGTGCAAGGCAACTAAACACCAGGCTCGTGATGGTCAGCATGCTTGGCAAGAAGCAACTATAGATGATCTTGTGGGTCCTAATTACGTCTGGCATGTTCGACATCTGAATGGACGTCCACTTGATAACATGATGAAAAGGTATTCCGGCAAGGCTCCTGCTGTGGTGGAGCTCTGTGTGCGGGCTGGTGCTCCTGTTCCTTCTGAATATTGGAGCATGATGAGGTTAGATGTGGTTCTTCCTGACCGCGATGAAGTTGATATTGTTGCTTGAGTTGTTGTCTCTTCATTATGATGAGTCAGCTTCTATGTGCTGTAACATTGAAGACTTCCCGGTTTGTTCTTGTTAAAATCAGCTGTTGGCCTGAGGCTAAGCAAGTGAGTGCATCATAGGCCGTGGATGCTGTCGATACTCGATAGTGTTCATAGTAGTGTGGAAATTTCTCACTCCCACTACTGATTTCAATATCCTCTGACCTTCATGTTGGGTTGTGCAAGATCCGGCAATTCTATCATCGAGTCAAGCCTCAAATCCTATGCTGCTCACTTTTGCTGATCTCCTATTTCGTTTCGGACAGCAGCTCTGAAACTTCTTTCGAAGAGGAGCAGCTTTTTGAAGGGCATTTTTAGTTGATCAGGTAGAACTTTGGGATTCATTTAGCAGGGAAAAATGGATATGTTTTACAGACCATGATATAACAGCCTCAAGCAAACCAACCATTAAAACTTAACTAGCCACCGAACCTCAGTTCATTGTACCACTCACTTCTCCAATTTCTTTTAGAGAAAATGGCGTAGAGCTGCATACCGATTGGTATCAAGTGCTGTCTCTTGAACTCTGGCTTTGGTTGACACTGTACTGAATCTGTTAAGGCAATTCAGGGGTCTCGGCATCAAAGCAGCTATGTACAGGTTATAATATGGTTGATTGGCAAAGGCCATAATGGATGAATGTGCGGTACCATTGAAACATGCAATTGATTCATCTGCTGCTTGCAGCATGAAATAAGTCTCAAACTTGATCAGGCTTTGGGACTGTTTATTAGATTTTGGGTCAGGCCTCTCGAGTCTGAAGATTTAGGCTCAAAACTCGATTAACTCCGGTTTTGCCGGTTGATATCGGGCTAGGCCTTGTCATTTCCAAACCTAAATAAGTCTTGCTTTCATTTTTCAATAGGGTAAAAATACATTTTAAACCTCAACATTTATAACAGAATATAAAACAGATCTTAACATTTCAAAGCGTTCAAATTAAACCCAAACGTGTTTAAAATATTTAAAATAGACTTTAAATAGATGGAAAATTTAAAAGGGTTAACTCCTAGAATTTACTATTTGAAATATATAAATATGACCTCATTATCACGCAATAATAGGCAGTGATATGAGTTTTGTACCATATTGGTTGGTAGTAACTAGAAAATAGTACGAAGTTGTGTTTAAAGGTATTGGTCGGTATTAGACAGTATTGTAAATTTTGAAAAATAGGGGAATTATTTAGCAACAATAGATTTAGTAGTTTACAACCGATACTAGCTGCCAGAAATGTAAGATGGAAATAATCATTCCTCAAGTTGGATCAATCACCCAATCTTTTTTACAAAAGTACACTCAATACTCACCCAATCTGGTAAGTGGAGTAGAATCAATCACCATGATATTTCGAGTGTGGTAGGACAAGCAAAAATCAGACGATGACAAACATCGAGAAAGAATTGTAAACTCGACACTTTTGGCCCTGAATCTTACTTTGATTAGACTTGACCTCTACTTAGCACCAGTTTAAACTTATTGAGAGAAGGAACCCACTTGCTTGTACTTGTCCGTATTTAAAATATCGATCGAATATTAACCGGTATCATAAATTTTAAAAAATAAAAAGGGTATTTATTAATAATTATTTAAAATTTTATTAATAATTAATATATTAAATAATTAAATAATATGTATTTAATTGATAGTAAGTTTAAGAATATATGTTTTTGTTTAAGGTTTTACTTCTAGTTATTTATTTCCTCGTCACGTACTCTTATTATAAATTGTATAGATAGAGAGTTGAGGATTTTTATCGTTCTCTTTATTTAATGTTTTGATATAATTACTATTTATTATACAAAGAAATTGTAATATTTTAAATACTTTTGTATTGCTATTAATTTTATATTTATATGATGATTAAATGATTTTTTTGCATATTAATTGTATTTTTATTTATACGTAAAAATGTGAAAATTAATGTTAATAAAAATTAAATAAACTTGTTATTTTGAATATTTATTATTATGGTAAATTTATAAAATATACAATATAACATGTTAATGGGCTATTTTGTAAATTTTAAAAAATTCAAAGACTATTTTATAAATTTAAAATATTACCTAAAACAGTACCCGGTATTGATTGACACTGGTATAGTATCATACAAGAACCAAATTCGTTATTAGTATTGATGCGGTATTCATAATATTGACAAGAGGATCTATTGTTTGAAATATGTAATGGCCCTTGTAGTTTTGTGACAGTAGGATCCACTTTTTTGATTGATTTAAAAAAATTAATTATCTGAAAATAAGATATACTTAATTTTAAGGAATAAACTTTTAAAATGTTTATATTAATTTTAATTTTTAATCAAAATGTAGGGATTAATTAAAAAATTAAAAGTTCTTTTTACTTTAAAAAATTGATTAAAAATGAATAAGATAGGTCAGGTTTTCTTCCAACAAGATGAGGGGTCTTGGGTCTTGTCCAATCTCTTCAACATGTCGCCTATTCACCAAGTTGAATGGTCTCTTATCTATGGTGTCGCCTGCTGGTGCTTATGGAACTAGCAGAACAAATGTTTGTTCGAGCAGGGTTTTGTTTGGCCGGCAGTTGGAACTCTCGTGGTTATGGATTACGTTGAGTGGATTTCTAGAGCTCGGATCATGGAACAGTGTGTATTCCCGGACCTCAATTTGCTGGTGGGGAGTCCTGTGGGCTGGACTATGCCTACGGAGGGTTGGGTGAAATTGAACTCGGATGGTGCCGTCACGTCCGGATCCGATCGGACTTCGGCCGGTGGTTTAATTAGAGATCAGCATGGGCGCTGGTGTGGGGGGTTCCAACATCGGCTAGAGCGATGCTCCCCACTCACTGCTGAACTTCAAGGGGTTCTTTCCGGTCTCACTTTGGCTTGGGACTTGGGCTGTCGTCGCCTAGTTGCTAAAGTCGATTCATTAGAAGTCGTTAACATTCTTTTCTCATCCCAGCGTGTACTAACTGAGGATCTTTTGTTGACTACAGGTATCCGGGAGCTCTTACACCAAGACTGAGAGGTCGATCTTCATCATGTCGTGCATGAAGAGAATCAGTGTGCTGACAAGCTGGCGGTTTGTGCCATTCTCTTAAGTCCGGGCCTACACATACTCCGGGAGCCTCCAGTGGCCGTTCAGGAGCTTCTTCACAAAGACGCGCGGGGGATTTTGTACTCTCGTCATATGCGCTAGACTGTTTTGTACTCTTCCTTTGTAATAAAAAAAACAATCACTTTTAAATATAACTAGTAACATCAAGCACAAGTATGAGTCTTTGGGAAAGTGAAACGACTATATTAAAAAATAAAACGACAACGGCCTCCACAGCAGTTTAATTCATTTACGTGATCAAAGCAATGAGCAATCAGGAATTTTTAATGAATTTTAATATTTTCTTCTTCTCCTCCCGCTTTTCGGTTACACAGATTCGCTTCAGTTTCTTTTTGGTTTGTGTGGAAATTTTTTCTTGTAGTTTTCTCTTGAATCGCGACCTTTTCTACTGTAATTTCTTCGGAGAATGCTTTCAAGGTTAGGTTGCTAATTTGTTGTACATGAAGTTTCTGTTATAGTTCAGGGCAACAATAAGTGGATAAACCTATGAAAAACAAGAACATGTTAAAGCAAATTAAACTTTAAAGTAGGTGATTGAAGTTAAAACTGATGGATTTAGAGTGGGCATTTCATGCTATTTGCAAATATGCGTTTATTTTTTAATGTGTCAATTCAAGTTGCAAGCTTGCAGATTTTCTTGTTTTGTTGATGGAAATGCTTTGGAAGGATGAGAAATGTAGTGTAAAAGGTCTTAACTTTCACTAAAACTGATGCATTGTAATTCCTGTTTTACACCCTGTACTTGGTTGTTGGAATGACTCCTATGACATGTTCTGCCATTTGAGGTGTCACCCAGGAAAGAGAGATGGAAGGTGATGACCTGAAACAACTTGCTGGTTTCATTTTTTTGTCTAATGGAAGAACGAAGACCGAGTGTTTCAGGTATTTGGTTTTTGGGCTTCCTTCAGCAAGAAGGGAAGCTGTTGAGAAGATCAAACCAGGGATGAAACTTTTCTTGTTTGACTTTTAGGTGAAGCTTCTGTATGGCGCTTACAATGCTACTTCAGAGGGAAAGATGTATTTGGAGTCTGGAGCTTTTGATGTGAATTTTCCTGCACAGGTAATTTACTTCCTGTTCACATTTGTTATGTGTTATTTATTGCTAATGTTCAAAGTTGATCATTAGTTTGATTGCCTCATTTGTTATGGTTGTTGAATAGTGATGAGGCACACATCTATACTGTGTCTTGCCTACAGTTACATAAACCAGTTGTGCTTATGCTCCTCTGTTAGATAAGAAGAGGGATCCTTTAATTTCAAACTGTTGAAATATTCTTGATGTTCCTTTGGTTCTCTTCTGTAATTTGTCCGAGGGAGTTGAAACTTTCTATCCTCTTTACTGTTTCCCTTTGTTGTTCAGGTGAAGTTCAAAATTGATGCGGACTGTTTAACATTGCCGGAGTTCAAGTTCCAATCAGTAATCCAAGATAACTATCAGAAGGGAAAATGTAGTGAAGAACTAAATGATCTGCAAACAGGTTTCATTTGCGAGCACTCTCAAATACAATTAGATTGCAACATAAACTGTCGACATGATTCATTGTCAACTGTACATTTTTCATCATCCAAAAGTTTTTATTGTTTTGATGCAGGTAAGGGACATACTATCATTATTTCGTCCATTCACTATGCCGATGTTGGCTATTGCACCTCCTAAGTTGGTTTATACTGCTGTGACAAAGGCAATGCCAGTGCCAGCCGTTGTGCTGCCAGCCGTTGTGCCATCTAAATTTTCTTTAGCAGTCATGACTAAGGCAATGCCGTCTACAGCTATGGAAAAGCAGTACCATTCCCAAGCTAGGGTGCCTATACATGATCCATATGAACCTAGAGAAGTAGTTTTGTCATACTTCTTTAGCATTGGAACCTCAATGTGTTCCACAAATTAGCTTATCTACAATATACTGATCATGAATCTTCCCCTCAGTTCTAAGTGGGCAGATTTTTTATGTCAAAAGTGATAGGTTGCACCTTTCTCATTCCCATCCATCAGCAGATCTGGATACTGGGGCTCCAAGGTTGACTTATTCGTAAGATAAACCCGTGACTAATAGGAATGCCTTCAAAGGTACTTTGTTCTTTATTCATGAGAAAAAGTTGCTTTAGTTATTGCAATCAAACGAACTAATTTTGGATTGAATTGTTTCTGACAGCACAGATTCCAGAAGACATGTTTGTCTTTTTATAGTTTTCATGGTTATTTGCATTTCTGGATTATTTTGAAGTGCTTTTGTTGCTGGAAACAAAAAGATTTTCAGAATTACACTACTTGCAAATGACTATTTAGTCATTATCAAAGTTCTTCTGGACAGTAATAGCCACATTGTTTTACTGAATCTAAGGTGAGTAGAAAGGTGTGAGGATTCTTGCATTTTGTATACTGCAGTCCTCAACAAAAAATTGTGCATCTACCTTTTTCAATATTTTCCACTTTGAGAGTGATACTTATGGCACTTTCCATAAATCTTTTATAGGCCTATAGTGGAGATGGTTTCTAGTAATCCACACCTTGGAGTTGCCAGCAACTATTTCCAGGCCCAGCTACCTCCACAGTGGAATAGCAAACTTGTTACAGATCAGAATGCTGTTCAGTATTACAATCCCTACTAATGACCACAACCTTTTATCCTCCATCACAAAAGCAATTGAGTAATCAGACATCAGAAATGGCTGGACAGGAAATGAGGTATTATTCCATTCCTCTGTCATATTCCTATGATCGGGTCAGTCGAATATACTCCATGTCAGATCGAGACAAGGAGACCTTCAAGTGTGAATCATGTTAAATGTAATTAGTCATCAGCAATTTGTTATGTGAGGCACATGCCTGTAGCCCTTCACTGTTCTCTCAATGAACAAAATTTTCATTCTCAGAATTTTGACTACCTTCACACGCCCAAGACTTAATCAATGCTGATAATGAATGAGATGTATACTTGAGATATTAGTTTGCTTATTCTGAACAATATTTGTCAATGTGATCCACAATTCAAAGTAGTACGCCTATGACCTTGACACCGACTCACTTGACATGAAAATAGTTTCCATGTCCCTTTGGTTCCATGTCCTTGACTTGGATTTTGTGTTTCAGAATTTCTTTGGTTTTGTTTTCTTGTGGTCTCCAGAATCTGAAGTGGAGATGCTGATCCACATATTTTAGATCCACATACTTAAAAACTTTTCGGCTGTTGCATTATAAAATCTTTCCGGGACCAATTCTGTCAATTTTTTCAGTGAAATTCTTTAGTTTTGGTGGACAAAAGAACAAGATTATTTGGTTAAAATGGACTTATCTTAAGATGCTGCTCGTGAATATGAAATGCTATGCAGAATGGTCCACCCTTTAGATTTTAAAGGGTCCGGACTCAAAATTAGATTTCTTAAAGGGACGATATATTTAAAAATATTTAATTTTTTAAATTTAGTGTCAAAATTTTAAAGTTTTTAATTTAGTGACTAATCTTTCAAATCTTTTATAATTTTCTAAATCGTTGTTTTTTGTTGATGCGATTAATAGATAGGTATAAGTATAATATTTGATGAATACATCACATTAAAAATATCTTTTAAATTAAAAAGTTTAAAATTTTTAGTACTAAATTGAAAATTCTTGAAAGATTAGGCATTGTGTAATTTGTTATTTTTTATTTTAATCTTGAATTTCTTAAATTTTTATATCAAAAAAATATTATTTTAAAAAATTAAATTAAAACTACGTCGTTTTAATTATTATATACATATATGGTTTCTTCCTATATTTCATCAATTTGTGCTAAGGGGGTTAATTTAGATGTAATTAAAAAGTTAATATATTATTCAATATATGAGTTTCCAATTTCATATCATATGCACCTATTTTTTATATATTCAAATTGCCAGGAGGATATCATAATTTAAAGTAAATCAATTAATTTTCATTACTAGTCTTATTTTTTATTAAATTTCAGATTCTTGGATAGGTACAGATAGTCTCTTTCAATAATATTTCAAATTGTTTAATTTTATTAAATCTTTAACTGATTTTATGACAATCTAATTAACTCCTTTGGTCATTTTTACTTGCCTTTTATTTATCAAGGGTAAATAAATTTTCTCTTGTAAATTAAATTTAGTTTCTTTTTCAATCATTATGTTTTAAAAATTATTGTTTATTTATTTATAATAATATTTAATTATCACACATTCTTTTTTATTTAATTGGAATAGCAGTAGTTAATCATCTACGTTTTCACATAATGATTGAAAAAGAATATTATTGGAATAGCAATAATATTATTGGAATAATATTGCTATTCCACAATGGACTCAATGTTTCTTCAATAATATTTAATTATCACACAATGGACTCAATGTTTCCTCAGTTTTCAGGCATTTGTTCATCCAATTTTTGAATCCAATATGTTGCAATTATAGGGTTAATTAATTGTGTTGATTAATTATGAAATTAATCTGTAATTTCAAATTGATTATTCTTCAATTGGTATCAGAGCTAATTAACCCTAATTGTGACTGCTAATTTTCGAGATATTAATTTCATGGATTTGGGGATTTTCGTTTATTGTTAATTGTTTTTGTGAAATCGATTTTGTTGTTGTTGATTTGTTTCAATTTGTTGTTGAATTTTTTGTTTGTTCTTTAAAACCCTAGAACCCGAAAACAAACCATGAAAACCATTTTTTTCGAAAAATTGTATCTTTCGAATTTTTCCGAACCTATTTAGTAGCATTATTTTTTTTATGGAATTGATTGAGGGGTTTGATAGATCGTTAAATTCTGAATCTAATGACACCAATTTTTTTGAAAACGGATCAAATTGAAGGAGTTATGGACGGTTTTCTAAACCGGGTTGCAAACCGGGTTGAACGACCCAGATTGCTGGTTTTCTGGCGGAGAAGATGAAGCCCGACCCGCTAGCATTTTCCCCACGCGCATAGGTGGCGCGTGCAGGAGCGTGCGACCTCCTCCCTTGGGCGTTTTGTCCCAGATTTTTCCTGTTTGCTCCACGTGCCAATTGTAATTAATGATAATTTTCTGGAATTTTTTGAATAATGGAAATATTTATTTTATTTTTCCTGAATTTTAATACTAATAAAAATATAATGTACTCTCTGAATTTTATCTTGAAAATTTTTGTACTTGTTTCTGGTATTATTTGGGCTTGTGGGGTCTTATGTACTCTCAGTGTTATGTAGTTATACACCAAAATTAATTTTAGATGTAATTTAAGCATATAATGCTATATTAAATGATTAATATAGTTAATTTTGTAATTGTGGTGCTAATGGGAACCTATGGGGAAATCTTGGGATATGTTATTGGGCTATTGTCATTCACTTTGTGTAATTATGAGCTTGCTTATCGCGAGACCAATTATTACAAAATACTATTGTGATGTTATTGGGCATACATTAGATACTATGTTAATGATGCACTTACCCTATCGGTTTATCTTTATCAAAGTGGTTTTTAATGTTTTGTTTAATTCATTGAATTATGTCTTAAAGTTTTCAGTATCCTATCGATATTAGCTTTAGGGTATAATTTAATGTTCTGAGTGATCTGTGTTGTAATTTGGGACCTTTAGACAAGATTGCAATTGTATGAGAACCCAGCTGTGTTGTTTGCTCAATTTTGCTAGTTGTTGATACATTTGCTAAATCTCCCTGCTTTGAATTCTTTGATTCAGCTGAATGGGACCAATTATGAGGACTGACTTGAATCTGTTTTTGGCCATTTCTAATGTTGATGTTGCTCTCCTTGAGGATGAGCTTGCACAACCTACTGCTGAGACTTCCGATGCAGATAGAGCTAAATATGATAAGTGGGTTCGTGCTAACAAGTTCTGTTTGATGACCATCAAGTACACAATGGAGAAGATTATTAAAGAGAGCATCACTGAAACTGATAATGCCAAAAATTATCTTAGGCTGTTGGTGAAAAATTTCAGAAGTTTGATAAGACTGAAAAGTCTAATTACTTGTCTTTACTATCTAAGACCAAGTATGATGGTGTGGGTGGTGTTCGTGAGCATGTTATGAAGCTTGTGAACTGGTATAACAAGTTGAAGGCCATCAAAGTAGTGCTGGGAGAGGATTATTTGATCTGACAGGTGTTTGAATTTCTTCCATCTGAGTTTGATGTTCTCAGGACTACTTATCATGCTCAGAAAGAAGAATGGGGCATTGATGAATTGATTTCCATTCTTATTCAAGAGGAGCATACTATGAAGAAAGGAAAGTCTCATAGTATTCATCACACTTCTTATAAGAGTGGCGACAAGAAGAAATTTTATAGAAACAAACAGGGTAAGCCTCAATTTAAGAAGAAAGGGATTGATAAACCTGCATTACCTTCTGGGCCTGGTGAGAGTTCTGGTGTTAAGCCCATGCTTTGTTTTAATGGAAACTGCAACTTTTGTCAAGAACATGGGCATAGGCAGCGTGACTGTGTGAAGTTTAAGAACTGGTTAGCAAAGAAGAAAGGTATACCTCAAATCTTGGTCTGTTTTGAATCAAATCTAGTTGATGTTCCTCCTAATTCATGGTGGTTAGACACTGGTGCAACTATTCATGTAACAAACTCATTGCAGGAGTTCAAAAGCAGGCGGAGGCTAAATAAAGAGGAGTTGACAGTGCAACTAGAAGATGGATTTAATGTTAATGTTGAGCACATAGGAGTAATTTTTCTTGAAGTTAGGTAATGGACATGATTTGCTTTTAAAAGATACTGTTTATGTGCCTTCTATGAGAAGGAATTTGATTTCAGTTTCTGTTTTACACAGTTGTGGATACATTTTCTATATAATCAATAATGGTGTTGTTTTGTACTATGATTCTACTGTTGTTGGTTTTGCAATTATGCGTGATGGATTGTTTATGCTAATTACCAATTCTTCTCATTTTCACCGACCACATGATGATGTTAATGTTGTTCTTAGAAAGAAATGTGGGAGAGTTACTGAAAAATCTTCTATGTTGTGGCATAAACGGTTAGGACATATCTCTAAGGAGAGAATAGAGAGGTTGATTAAGGAAACTATTTTACATGATCTGGACTTTTCTGATTTTGACACATGTATTGATTGCATAAAAGGGAAGTTTACAGCTAAAGTAAGAAAGGAGAAAATGACTAGGAAGGAAGAACCATTACAGATAATTCATACAGACATCTGTGGACCTGTTACTCCTATTGCCATGGGAGGCTACAGGTACTTTATCACCTTCATTGATGATTTTTCTTGGTATGGTTGGATTGAATTGTTGCGTGAGAAATCTGAATCCTTGGATGCTTTTAAATCACTGAAAAATGTTATTGAATTGCAACTTGGGAAGCAGATCAAATGTGTAAGATCTGACAGAGATGGTGAGTATTATGGTCAGTATGATGAAACTGGTAGAAACCCTGGTGCTTTTGCTAGATACTTGCAGGTTGTGGAATTGAAGCGCAATATACTATGCCTGGCACTCCTCAATAAAATGGGATTGCAAAGAGACGAAATCGTACTCTCATGGAGATGGTTAGGTACATGCTTAGTCACTCCACCTTATCAGAGTTCTTTTAGGGAGACGCTTTGAGGACTGCTGTTTATGTTCTCAATCATGTGCCTAGTAAATTTGTACCAAAGACTCCTTTTGAGCTTATATCAGGAAAGAAGCCCAGTTTAAAGCATTTCCATGTTTGGGGTTGTAAGGCGGAGGTAAGGACTTATAATCCTCAGCTGAAGAAACTTGATCCTAGAACTATTTCAGGTTATTTTGTTGGTTATTGTACTGGCTCAAGAGGTTCAAGATTCTATTGTCCCAATCACACTACTAAGTCATTGAAACAGATAGGGTTGTCTATTTTGAAGGGGATATGGAACATAATGAAAGACATGAGTCTCGTATTGTTGATTTCAGAGAGGATCGTGTTTTAGTTCCTACACTTATTGTTTTTTATCCTGAGTCAATTTAGACTCCTCTGATTCATGTTGATGTTGTTGATCCAGGAAATGATGTTGATATTACTCAATAGGTTGGCAATGATACTCAAGTCCCAGATGTGGTTGTAGTTCCACTTAGGAGATCCAAAAGGATTCCTAAATCCACTGAGTCTTCTAAATTTCGAGACTATTGCATTTACTTAGAGGAGCATGAATTCAATTTAGTTTAAGACTCAGATCCAATTTCTTTTCAGGATGCTAATTCTGGTCCTCGTAGTTCACAATGGTTGGCAGCCATGGAAGATGAGTTGACTTTTATGAGTATGAATGACGTTTGGGATTTGGTGGAATTACCCAGTGGTTGTAAAACTGTTGGATGTAAATGGGTCTTTAAGACTAAACGTGATGCTAAAGGTGAGATAGAAAGGTACAAAGCCAGACTTGTTGCAAAGGGGTATAACCAGAGGGAAGGTATAGACTATAAAGAGATTTTTTCCTCGGTCTCTACTAAAGATTCATTACGCATTGTGATGGATTTGGTTGCTCATTTTGATTTGGAGGTCCATCAAATGGATGTGAAAACTGCTTTTTTAAATGATGATTGTATGAAGATGTGTTTATGAATCAGCCTGTTGGTTTTGTTGAGAAAGGTGAGGAAAACATGGTATGCAAATTGAGAAAATCCATTTATGGCCTGAAACAAGCCTCCAGACAATGGTACTTGAAGTTCAACCAAATTGTTTGCTCCCTCGGCTTCAAGGAAAATGTTGTTAATCAATGCATTTACTTAAAGAATAGTGGGAGAAAATTCATTATTATTATCTTATATGTTGATGACATTCTTTTAGCCAGTAATCATATGGGTTTTCTTTCTGAGACTAAACAAATGTTGACAGCTCATTTTGATATGAAAGATCTTGGGGATGCTTCTTTTGTTCTGGGCATTGAAATTCATCATGATAGATCTCGTGGTGTTCTTGGTTTATCTTAGAAAATGTATATTGGAAGGATCTTGAATAGATTCAATATGAAGACTTGTAATCCTTGCAGTGCACCCATCCAAAAGGGTGACAAACTCTCGAATAGCCAATGTCCTCAAAATGA
>JAOSBL010000007.1:23355345-23369102 GCA_027568915.1 Erythroxylum roraimae
CAACATAAATTTATCTAGCAAGATCCCAAAATAATCTAATCATGCTTAATCAAATAAAAAAAATTCAGGGGCCAACACTAAATGCCATTATCAAGTAAGAAGTGCAAAATAACCCAAACTTTCGATATCACACAAAATGTATAAAAAAAGGAGTAACTAACCTCTGCTTTGCAGATGATTTGCTTTTATTTTGCATGGAAAATATGGATTCCATTCTCACATTTAGGCGGGCTCTTGACACCTTCAAATTATACTTGGCCTTAGAGATAAATCTACGAAAAAGTCACTTCATTTTCTCCAAAGGTGCAAGCAATTTGGAGCCTCTCATAATTGCTGCTATGGGCATGAAAAAAATGTCCTCTCATTATATACCTTGGTCTCCCTGTGTCTACAAAATGTCTAAACCGCCTGGACTACATTCCTCTACTCGAAAAGATCACAAAACAAGTTCAATCATAGGCGAACAAATCACTTTCCTATGCTGGCAAATTGCAGCTCATTAAATCGATTCTCAATGCATATATACTGGAACTCCCATATATTTCTATCCCAAAGCATCATCAAATCAATCAAAAGATTCCTCAAGAATTTCTTATGGAGCCATCCGAATGGCTCCCCAGGAGTTGCAAAGGTTAAATGGTCTAACTTTTGCTTATCGAAAGAGGAAGGTGGTCTCAATTTATACCCATCAAAATAACTAATCAAACATTACTCCTTAAACAATTATGGTGGATTTTGATTGACAAAACTTCTCTCTGGATCAAATGACTACATTCTTATTTCCTCCAAGGAAAAAGAATCTAGGCAATCCAAAAAAAAATCCATCGAATTCATTTTTTCTTAGTTAGATCCTCTAGCTCCAAGATAGCGTACAATAGGAGATGTCTTGCAAAATAGGAGATGGCAGATTAGTAACCTTCTGGTATGATAACTGGTTAGGCCAGGGACTCTTGATCACCTCTTTACACCGTCTGGGGGCTCACATGCTTCCTCTGCACACTAGATTACACTCCTTGATCCAAGATAGAGCATGGCATTTTCCACCTCGGTTAAGACATCTTCAACTTGGCAACCCCTAACCTGAACACGCCTGATACATTTTTCTAGAAGGAAAAACCTATTCATAACATCACAAACAAGGATATCCAGCAGCTACTATAGCATCGAAGCTCCAGAGTTGCCTAATTTAAAATAGTATGGAGTAAGTCCCTTACACCACGACTCTCCTTTATTCTCTGGTTAGCTATTAAAAACAAACTCAGCACCATAGATCGCATGCCCTTCATGCAAGTTGATAAATCTTGTCCCATGTGCTTGGTCCACAAGGAAACACAAAACCATCTTTTCTTTGAATGCTCTTTCAACAATGATATCTAGAAATATATCACCATGAAATGTTAATGGATCAACTTAGGGGATTCACTTCTAGATATATTCTTACGTTTATCCAATTAGAATGTGTATATGAAAGTCAACCAAATGATACACATTGTTACTCTAGGTCTCTGTGTTTACCGATTATGGTAAGAGAGAAATCTGAGACATTTTAGAAACAGAAGTTCTTTTTAAGAAACCTTGAAATCAATGATTCTCGCTGAAGTAAGGGAGAACATCCTATTGCAAAATTTGGACCAAAATGGTAGTCCTAGTATCCTAGCATCACTGCACCTCTAGCAATAATGCTATCACCCTTTAAGTTTTTAGTTTTGTTTTAAATATTTGCCTTGTTTTGCAAGGATGTAAAGGGTAACCCCCTATGATGTCCATCTCTTTTGTAAGACCTTTACTTTCTATTTATTAATTCAATTTCCTTTTTTAAAAAAATTCATGGCTTATAATAATTGGAGTATTGGAAATAATTAATAATATTTTAATGCTTTCAAAAATTTTCTAATGAAAGCTTGAATATTTTGAGTTGTCCCTTAAAACATTTGGTATTCTTTTCCTTCCAAAGAGCATAAGCTTCCCAATTAATTAAAAAAATTAAACCAAAAATGTCACCTTTGCGTGTGAGCCTAACTTGGTTAGTTGATGAAATAAAAAGTGACTAAGATGTATGGTAAAATGGAAGCTTGTATTTTTCAAAAACAATAATAAAATGGAAGCTTATAAATTCCTTTCAATTTGTCTATGGTTGCCAAGCTATGCCTAATAGTTAACCAGAGAAAAAAGGAAGCCTTAGGTGATCTATTGGAAACCATAATAACATCCATTATTAGATTTATGGTCTATTGGTTTTGAATAATTGTAAGCAAGACTTTTTAGTAAATTTGCTGATGTTAAGACACATCCATTTAGGTTAATCTTTCTTATTTGGTTCATATAATTTGGACCATTATCCATAATAGATGTTAGTACCATGATTCAACAACCCCAATTTCATTTATCTATAACTCTATTAACTTTGGAATTTAGGGGGATTAGTGGTTTCAAATTCTCTAATCCTCAGAGATTGTGCAAAGTCATACCAAAATTAGGTTCTTTTTCTATAGACAATTATAAACTTGATTACTTAGTTTTAAGGGTCCTCATCTTGAGGATTTAGTTAAAGGACTAAGAATTAGATGGTTTAATCTTAACACACTAGAAGCTTTGTCCCTTACTAATATAAGTATGAACCCATTTAATCCAAATGGATTGGTAATCAGTGAAAAATTTCCAAATTTTCCTTACTAAGAGCTTTTTATTTGTGATTCTAATAGAAATTATCACCTAAACCTCCTTCCTTTATAGATGTATAAATCTCCGTCCATTTTACTTTTGTTCCTAGTTGATTATTAGCAACTCTAGTTTATAGGAAATTCCTTATCATTTTCTTAATATTATTTATTAACTATTGAGGTAGGAATAGATGTAAAGACATGTGGATATGTAGATTATTTAAAATTGAGGCAAGGAGCTGGAGCTTTCCAATATAAGAGAGAAAGATATTATTCTAGTGATTAATTATCCTCTAACTATATCAAATAGAGGCTGAAAGGATACTCTTGTATTAGAGATAAGGATGCTTAGGTATTTGAAAGGTGTTTAGTGTGAAAGTCCTAAGATAGTTGAAAGATAATTGACCTACCACTAAGTAGAAGGAGACCATTAGCAAACAAATGGATCAATAACTTCAATTTCTTAAAATTGTAATAAAATTTGAAGCATTAATCTTGGTCAATCTTGTAGGATATTAATCTTATAGGCATATCCATGTATACAGAGAAGAGACAGGGAGAGATAGGATCTCATTGATGTAGTCCTTTAGGACCTCAAAATATGGAGGTGGGATCACCATTGACCAAGATAGAGATGTGCAAATGCATCTTTAGACCCAGATGACAGACCGAGCAAGAAAACCAAATGCAACTGAGGAATCTAATATGAACCTCTAACAAACTAAGTCAAAAGCCTTGTTAAAGTCTATCTTCATAGAGTAACTACTCATCATTTTCTTCCTTTTAAGTCCATTGAAGAGGTATTAAACTAAGATTAGGTTATCTCTAACGCTCTTACCATTTATGAAAGTACTTTGCTCATATTGATGAGGTTTATTAATATTGCTTTAAGATTGTTAGCTAGAATTTTGAAAATGATTTTATAAATGACATTGCAATGAGAAATGAACCTATAATCATTCAAGGAATTAGGGTTTAGTCTTTTAGGAATGAGGCTCACAAATGTCTTGTTTAATTCTTTGACTATGATACATGTTGATAAAAATTCCTGGATGTATTGGAGATAAGATTTTCTATCAAATGTCGGGTTTTCTAGAAGAAAAAGGAATTTAAGCCATCCAAACTCAGGGCTTTATCAAGTTTAAGGTTGAGCAAAGCTTGTTTAACATCCAGAGCATTAAAAGATTTAGTGAGTAATTCCTTTTGAGTGAAGGAAATGAATTAGAAATGAATAACTTAATTTCCTATAAAATAGAACTGGTTTGATTAGGGGGTGCCAGTAATTTCTTGAGATAATTGAAGATGAACTCCTCAATATTTGAATTTATGTTGATAGTTGAACCATACTCAATCCTCAGTGAGCAAATTTTTGTTTATATTTCTTCTACAAAGTATGGCATTATGAAAGAACTTGGTTTTCTTATCTCCTTCCTTAAGCTAATTCACTTTAACCCTTTGTTTTAGCAAAGAGTGGTGATTATGCAATGCCTGTGAGTAAGCATCAAAAGGTTTGTTTTCCCTAACTTTAGGAGAAGAGTCTTCAAGGAAGAGGTTGGTTTGAGATTGAAAGATAGTTAAAGATTACCTAGCCTTGGTAACTACAAATTCAATGCTTTTGACTCTATTAAAATGCATATTTCTCTAATCTTAAAATTTGAAGTTTTCTCCCTAGTTTAAAAGCTTCACAACCCTTAACTTAGAGGTTTAGGCCCTTTACCACTGTCTCTTTAAAACCCTTAGTATTGACTAAGAATTATTTAATCTAAAAAGGAATATTATATCAACATATTTAGTTCCCAAATTTACCCAGTTAAAGAACGATCAGAGCAAAGAGATGGTTGAAGTGAGACATATCGAGCTTATATTTTGAAAGCCAAAAAGGATTACCAAAGTATGATTTAATTTTCTACTAATCAACCAACTATTCTCCTATTATGTTATTTTATATATAATAAGCTCCATTATGTATAACGTTTGTAAGTTAAGTTGAGCATAAACAATTTGATTGACTTTTTCTAAGTGTCAGTTATGACATAACTACAAGTGCATGGCATAGTTGTAGCTAGTACTGACAAGTACGTGTCGATCCTACGAGGAATATAAGTACTAATAATGACTGTTATCTTATTATCTAGTCCACAACATTGGTTTTATTTTTAATTTAAAAGAAAATAAAACTAAAGCAAGTAAAATAAATGAGTGGTAAGATTGAATTAGAGAATTAAGGAAGCACTTAGTAAACTATCGATATCAGAAAATTAGTATCCTTAACAGATTAATCTTTTATTATGCAATTGTTTTATTGATTTATCAGGCCGTGGAGAATTATATTGTATGCTAATAACTGACTTTGACTCTAATAGCTACTAATCCTAAAGCTTTCAACAGAATAACCCAAGTTAAAGTTTATATAATAGCTTTACTTTTTATGAATCCCTCTGTTAGGTTTGACCCCAATGCGGAAGATTTATATCATCCTATCTTTAGGGCTGCAATCAACTCCTTCCAATTATGTAGATCTATTCAAACAAGGATTTCTTAATCTCTATGTTATGAAATTAGATTATGATCTAATACTTCGGATCTATTAGAACATAAATAAAACACGTAGTTGGATCACAATATATCAATCAAACTAATTTCATTAATAAAAGAATCAAAACATATTAAAGTATTGACATAGGGTTCATCTAACTTAGACACTAAAGAAATTTAGTTACACATGATTGAAGAGGAAATCAAACAATAACAAAAAGAAAAATGAACAGAAAATAAAGAGTTCATAAATTTAATTCTCTATTTTTATCTCCTATTGAATATTCTTGCAAGTAGAGGTTTGATCTTGTATTCTCTTAGATCTTTCGATGGTTTATCCATTTTTTTTTACTTCTTTGGATCAAAATCGCCCCTTGAGTTGCCTTTCAAAGTATTTGGACTTCTCTATATGTTTGCTCTTTTTAACTGCCTCCAAGTACGTCCTTTTATAGTAAATTTTAGGGTTCTGGGTGATACAATGGATCCCTTTTGTGCTTGGAATCTTTGTTTTATGTCGTGTTTTCATCTGAATTCTTCTTCTTTAAGTTCATAAAGGCAATTATACTCTATAAACACAGTTGGAGCACATTTATTACCAAAAATAGAATAAAAGGATAAAATATCAAGCAGAAATACATCAAATATGAGGTATAAATATGGTTAATTATGCATATATCAAACATCCCTACACTTAAGTTTTTGCTTGCCCTTAAACAAAACATAGTCAAAATTATAAATCTTACAACAACAATCCATCATCAATCTCAATCTATCCATTCATATTATACATTATCATATCCTATTGAATCAAATTAATATACAATTGTAATCAAATTATCCTAAAATTAACTATCTAAGTCAATATTAATAATAACCACGTCAATAATCGCATTCAAATCTAATGCATAAATCTTTACACCCTCACTAAGATTTCACTCAATGCAATCAAGTGTTTGGAGTGAAAAGTATCAAAACTCTCAATCAATACATAATAGAACTCTTACCATAAGATTGCAATAATATCACATCTCTGCCACTTACGTATAAATCAGAAACAAAAATCAAAAGGTCTTTATAAGGTTGTAATGGGGCTATATGGTATGGTCAGGGTATCAGAAAGGGTTAAGTTGAAGGAAATTTACTAAAAAGAAATTCTAAGACTTGTTTACAAAACTCATAGGTCTTTTCATTATAACTCTATTAGTACCATAAACTTATTCATAAATTTTTTTACTCGTATAATAACTCTTTTTTCATAATAATTGATTATTAAGTACCACAATTAAAGAAATAATGGACCCTTCAAGAAATTCAAGTAAGGTTCAAAACAATAAAAAGGCTTCAAAGAAAAATTGGATAAGGGTTAATAAGTGGGTACAATCAATGAAAAAGGTTAAGGCTCAACTTGGTTATTCCTAAAAGATAATTTTATGGGTATTGTAATGATAAGTCAAATTATTCATAGATAATTTGGGAAGAATTGGAACTAATTTGACTTATCTCTATGATAATTTGAAGCTTTATTTGGTTAGTTCTTACATATTTCAACTTTATTGCCTGATAGGTACAAATTGATAGAATTTGGGGTAAGAGGCATAACTTTTATTATGGATTTCGGATAAAGGTCATTCAAGTACACTTTCGAAGAGGACTCCGAGTTCTGCAACTTCCGTTAAGACTCCAAGGAGAGAGGCTGTCATCTAAAAGGTCAAAAGTGTACACTTTTGTAGTTGACAAGGTGTATCCGCTAAATGGACATTGCCTGGCCAACTTTGCTCCTAGACCCGAGAAGGTCCGTTAAATGGACATAAAGGACATTGCCTGTCCAACTTCGCTCCCAAACTTGAGAAAGTCCGCTAAACGGACATTTTCAACTTCGCTCCTAGACCCAAGAAGGTCCGCTAAACAAACATAATGTCCGTTTAACGAACATTGTCAGCCCAAGGACGACCTGCCTTTCCCTGTTTAGCAAAAATTAGGTTTCTTTGAACCCAAGATACTATAAATACTCATTTTTATGACCTAAAGTGGGGGGTTGGACACTGAAAACGAGACTGCAACTTAAAGAGGCACAAAATAAGAGGCAAAGAGGAAGTTTTTGGGGATTGCATCAAGGATTGGAAGCAATCTTATTTTGTGTTCTCTCTACCTTCTCTCTCTACTCTTTATTGGATGTTGAGTGTCTTTATGTGTATGGATTCTGCTAATATGTTCTGGAACTAAACCCCATTTAGGGTGATGGATGTATCCTATTTGGGGGATTGATTTGTATTTTATGGATTGATTGGAGTTGAATGAAAGTTCTTGAGTTATGTTTATCTTCTTACATTTCACTGTTGTCTCTATACTTGATCACCATGGATGCAATCTTAGGAATCATATGATGAACTGAGAGGTGAAGTATGATTTATGCATTAGGAAGATAAACACATTAGATTTAGAAATAGAGATATCCTAAGCTAATGTGATAACTTGTGGTTGCTTATTCTTAATGAATTTGACTAGTTAGGTTTCACATTGAGAGATGGTAATCAACTAGTTAGGTACTCTTATATGTCTTGAGAAAGAATATGAGTAAATTTGTGCAATTGTTTTCATAACCTGTCATTCAATCAATTTCATAATTTATTGATTAATCTCTTGAATTGGTGAACCCCCAAAGCCCTAAGCCTAAATCATCAATTTACTCTTGTTTGTTATTTTTAGTTGTTTTACAATTTATTGTCTACCCAAATCCACTCATCTTTTAAGTTTATTGTCAATTTCGTTCAAGTATTTAGGATTATTTTAGTGGTGAGTATCTTAGTCCTTGTGAGAGATGACGTTGGAATACTCGATTTGTAGGTACTAAGAACGACTCTGTGCACTTGCAGATTTTGTCGACCAGGTAATTATCAAAGAAATAGGCTAAAGCAAGTTTTTAAATCTAATTTCCTTCATCATGTCAATACTTCTAATTTAACAAATATAGTCTCAACATGTATAATAAAAGCAAGTTCTAGAATCATCCTACTATACATGATAACATACATGAAAGAAAGAAAAAGAGCTTTAAAATTTTAAAAATTTTGCTCTTAGGCTCAAAAGCTTACGAAAAAGATGTCTATTATATGTGTAAATAATATGCAATATCATTCAACTTGAATATTTCAATGATTATTAAAAATATGATTTATAATGACAATTTTATTCTAACTCTCATCCTTTTGCATACTAATTCAAATCAATATTCAACAATAAAATATTGCTCTTAAACTCAAAAGCTCACAAAAATGGATGTTATGTGTGTAAATGATATACAATATGATTTAACTTGAATATTTCAATGATTATTAAAAATATGACTTATAATAGCAATTTAATTCTAACTCTCATCCTTTTACATACTAATTCAAATCAATATTCAACAATGAAATACAGTATTGATGGACAGATTTCAACCAATTCAAAATATCAGTTAAATGAATTTTACAATCAAGATTATGATAAGCTTAAAGAAATTGTTAAAAATTCATTAAATCCATCCCTACACTTAAAGTTGTACATTGTCCTTAGTGTACACAATACATGCATATATAAAAGTGAGAGAGTTTTTGGTACTTTCTTGATTGTGGCAATTTTCTAATTTCAGATCCCTCCGATTTTAAACTACATCCTTGTAAAATATAAGAAAAGGGATAATAAGGTAAAATAACAAAAACAAAAACAAAAATAATTAAGAACCATGAAAATAAAATAACATAAAATAAAATCTATCCTAATCACAGGTTGCCTCTCATGCAACGTTTCTTTAACGACGTTAGCTCGACGTAACCTGCACGTTAGCCTCATCTTGGGTCTATGGCCAGTGACTTGCTTCCACCCGTTTCTCTGCATAGGGGTTTTGTAGCCTGTAAATAAGTGACTTGTTGCAAGATAATAATAAGGAAATAATTTATAAAATTAACAAATCCAATTGCATGCATTAATGCCCTTTCTAATTACTAACTTTTAATAAAAGAGGGCATAATAAAACTCCCTAAATCATTGATTGACTAGAACAATTTTTCTTTAAAGAAGTGGGAACCCTCCGTACTTAAGGTGACTATCAATGCTTCATCAGTAGTTTCTTTGTTTGATTCCTCCATCAGTTCTTCCCCAACCACCTTTGTCCATTCTTCTTCTTCTTCTTCTTGAACAAAGGTTTCTTACTCGTCTTCTTTAATTTCCTCCTGCCACTCCTCTACTTCCTCTTCTTGGATAGAGATTGCCTCTTCTTCTTCGTCTTCTTCTTTTGGAAGCTCATTTCTACTCCTAAGGATGATTGTCATTTCATGTTCTTTAGGATCTATGTTAGTAGTACCAAGTAAACTCCCTTACAATTCGTTAGATAATATCTTTGCTAGCTAGTCGATCCGATTCACCATATTTTGTATATGCGCCTTTATTTCCTAATGTCTCATGTTTGATTCTTAAATAAACTCAACCATCATATCTTTCAGAGCGATAATTACCTCCTCACCTTCTTGAAATGTGTCTTCATTCATGAAATCAACAGTCGTCTCTTCTTTACTCTGAGATGTTAGAGAGCTTATATAATATGAAGTATTATGCTCATCATATGTAGGTGAAGAAAGTCTCTCATCAAATTCACATTTACTGGCTACTTTATTGGCAAGGCATTCCATTAGTTTATCTCTAATGCTTTCATATCAGTACTTTTGTTGTACATATTCAGTTGGAGCATAGTCATTCCATCTATATGCGTAAGGTTTGCTCGATTTTGAATTATACGTATTCTTGTATGATGGGCCTTGAGGTTGGTTGTACATATTTTGTTGCTCCCATATATATGTCGGTGCTTGACATTCATAATTATAAGAATTACTCCCATAAATGTTGTAACACAACATGAACATCTGGTGAGTTTCCGAAAACATGTAAGGAAATGACTCTTTCTGATATGGTGATGTTACATATTGCAAAGACATATTTTGGCTCCCCTAATAGTACTATATGCTCCATCCATCCATTCTGAGTTATGGCTATGATATTAAATCTCCATTCCTAAAATAAACCACCACACACTGTAAATGTAGAGAAGTGCAAAAGATAATTAAATCAACCAGCTATTGTATAAAACAAAACAAAACAAAATAAGATATAAAAATAATGATTAAAGTAATAGCATTCAGGTGTTCCTAATATCAAAGTCCCCAGCAATGACGCCAAAAACTTGATTTATTTTTTCTAAGTGTCAATTATGAAATAATCGTAAATGCACATAATAGCTATAGCTAGTACCGGTAAGTACGAATCGATCCTATGAGGACTATAAGTACTAGTAATTACCGTTATCCTATTATCTAGTATACAAAATTGCTTTTGATTTTTAATTTAATTCCTAGTGTATGCTAATAGCTGACCTTGAGTGTAATAGCTTTATAACCAAATTACTTAGGTTAAAGTTTATAGGATTGCTTTACCGATTTGTGAATCCCTCTATTAGGTTCAACCCTAACCCGGAAGATTTATGTCATCCTATCTCTAGGGTTGCAATCATCTCCTTCCAATTAGGATAGATATATTCAAACAAGGATTTCTTAATCTCTATGTTATGAAATCATATTATGCTATAATATTCTAGATTCATTAGAACATAAATAAAACACTAATCGGATCATAATATATCAGTCAAACCAATTACAGTCAAACCAATTGCATTAATAAAAGAATCAAAACATATTAAACTATCAACATAGGGTTCATCTAACATAGACACTGAAGGAATTTAGTTATACATGATTGAAGATGAAATCAAAAAATAACAAAAGAAAAACAAATAGAAAATAAAGGGTTCATAATTCTAAATCTCCTTGTTTGTCTTTTATTGAATATTCTTGCAAGTAGAGGTTTGATTTTGTATTCTCTTGGATATTTTGATGGTTTCTTCATATTTTCTACTTCATTTGATCAAAATTGCCCTTTGAGTCGCCTCTCAAAAACGCTTTATGTATACTCTTTTCAATTGCATTTGAACGTCCTTTTATATTAAATTTTAGGGTTCTAGATGATGCAAGGGCCGATGCACGACCGTGCATAACTTAAAATACCCAAAATTTGCAAATCTGCACAGCCTAAGAGAAGTGCACGGGCTGTTGCACACTTATGCATCCCTTCTATGCTTTGAACCTTAGTTTTATGCTGCGTTTTATCCGAATTATTCTCCTTTAAGTCCATAAAGGCAATTATATTCTGTAAACTCACTCGGAGCAAATTAAGTACCAAACATACAATAAAGGTATAAAATATCAAACAAAATTATCAAATATGGCGTATAAATATAGTTAATTATGCATCTATCGCAATTAAACATATTTTCATTTCTACTTCTACTATTAAGTGTTTCTCGTACAAACTCTTTTAAAATGATTCTATAATTAAAATGTCCAATTATTAACTATGATTGATCAAAAGAGCTCCCTGTTTTAAATCATTTTAAAGTAAATTTCTTCGAAACTTGTAGTTAGCAGTGTATACATAGGTTATCTTAAAGTATTTAACCTTATACTTATCACTGGATGGATGAACTGATAAAAGCCAAATATTGAAGAATATTAACTTTATTAGGATCATTCTTAAACCACAATTACCTAAATCACTCCCAAAGCACAATATTAATTACCAAATTCTCAAAAGTTCCAAAAGAGAGATGTTCGTCAGACACAAAAGTATTCTATATAACATAATTACCCGATCTGTCACATAAAAAAATACATTCACATAACTTTACCTAAGTAATCTGCTGGCCCCACCTAATCTCTACTCTGTCAATCATATACCTAAGGGTTATCGGCAATCACTCGATTTTCTAAAAAAAAAGCGACAAGTGGTGAGTTACTTGCTCAATAAGGGTAACCAACAGTACCCTTAAAATCAAATAACTCAATATAATATAATATAAAACTTAGTCAATTGATTAAAACATTCATATAATACGAAGATACATAACATTACTAAGTCTAATCCTAACAATTAACAAACATCTTGAAGTTTTACCAAACAATGATTAACACAAATATTAATTTATTACCACCATTTATACTTTATCTCATAATTAACTGAACTGACTAACATTGCTTAACCTAATAAGCTTACTTTCAATGATTTGTCAGCTCATCTTAACTCATTCTAATCTCTCACCAAGTGGAAACGTAATTAAATGTATAAATATCAGCTTAGGGTACCTCAATTTCTTAATATCTCTTGTTACCCTAATATGACTTCAGTATCTAGCCATCGACATAGGAGATTCCCAAGATTCAGGATATCTCGGTACCACTCCGGTATATGACCATCGAAACAGGACATCCTTGGGACTCATGATACCCTAGTATATGCTCCATAGACAGATACTTAGCTACTGCTTGCTCATCTCTAAACAACCTATCAATTTATGACTATCGAATAGGGATATCAAATTTGGCCCAACCCGATTTTAGCCTAAGTTGATCGGGCCATAGGTTAACATTTAAAAAAGACATCGTTTTGTCAAAAATAATGTCATTTTTTACATTTAGAAAAAATGATAAATTGTATTGGTCCTACCCGCTCGTGACCCGTTGGCTTTAGATCAAAGGCAGGGTTGCAGACTTATTTCACAAAGCCAATCCTATCAATGCATATCAACACAGCCATCATCACATCCAGTTCGAAATCCCGCAGTGAAGCGGGGTTTGGAGAGGTCTGATAGTACGCAGCCTTACCCCTACATAGTAGAGAGGTTGTTTCCGGTAAACCCACATGCAGATGTGACAGGAAAATAGTGATGGAAGTTAAAAGAGTAAATAAGTAAAAATGACATGCAAAATATTTAAATAAAGAAAATTACAATAAATACATAAGGATGATGATGATGATGATGATGATAATAATAATACAGTATTTAAAGCAAACTGCGACATACAATGCTTCCACTAGAAAATGAAAAACTTACAATTAAAAAAATATGGATCATTGATTTCGAGCAGCTTATTAAACCTAACTTGTTTCCAGTATTTTAAGACACTTATCAAATCAGACTTGTTTAACTTAACAGTTAAAGAAAATGTTTGTAAGCCAGTACCTAGTGGTATATTTTTTTAAAATCTAAAACGGTACTACTTTTCATAATTGAGTTCTCACAAGTAATAGTGTATATGCTAATTAAATAGTATTTTTGTTCTTTTATCTTACAAATGAAAACTATCACTAACATTTACATTGTTATGTTTGCAACAATTATTGGTGTTTCTAACTTTCCTTTCCCTAGCTACATGGCCATTTGGCTTGTCTAACGAGGAGAAGTATTGCCATAACATTTGGCATATCAACACAGCCATAACGTATTAATCGCTGTCGAAGCACTACGACATCCCTTACACAGCGTTTGGTTAGCGTCTTCAGCAGATAGGGACAGGACGGGACGGGACGGGAGAGGACGGGACAGAACAAGAATTGGAGACAGTGAGATGTTTGGTTGCGGTGGACAGAACAGAGATTTTTGTCTTCGTCCTGAGTACAAAAATGTGTTTGGTTGCCGGG
>JAOSBL010000007.1:23418961-23445850 GCA_027568915.1 Erythroxylum roraimae
CGGTTCTTAGGGACGCACGAGGTAGGTTTGTGACTGCTATTTCAGGTTTTTTCCCTGCCCTGTTTGACCCAGTTCTTACCGAAATTATGTCTATAAGGGAAGCTCTTTCTTGGCTAAAAGACCAACAGCTTGCCAAGGTTATTGTGGAGTCGGATTGTTTGGCAGCTGTTCAATCAATATTAGTTCCTTCGCCAAATCGGTCTAAGATTGAAATTTTGACCCTTGATTGTTTATCATTCAAGCGATATTTCCTTCACTTGTCATTTCAATGGACACGTAGGATTGCCAATAAGGCGGCTCATGCTTTAACTAGGGTAGCCTTATTACATGCAAACCCACATCATTGGACTGATCGTCCTTCTTATTTAGTCTCCATTTTAAATTCAGATTGTTCGGCTTCTGTTATTGTTGAGGGGGAAAGGCTATTAGGTTCCGGGTGTATGGGGTAAGCCTGTTGGCTTGGGTTAGTTTTCTTTGCCTTCCCTGCCTTTGTCTGTTTTTTGCGTTAATGTTAATTTTATTCTAAAAAAGAAGAAGACGTAATTAAAAGCATATAATTACTAGATTGAATTAACTCAAATTCTTAGATCAAACTTCAAATAATTCACTAGCGGAAAAGGAAGTATGACGAATGGACCCAACAATCAAATCATCTTTAAATTCAACTGAAATGGTTTTTCCACTTAGTCAAATATATAATAAATAATATGGGCGTTAGGCAGAAGAAGACAAGATTTACACGACACCTCACTGTTGGCTGCATGCCTTCGTAGTCAATACTCAATAGCCGAAAACGGAGAAACCGCGTTTTATTTATGAACTACGAAATGCGTACCTAACTTTAATACGTAAATGATCAACTCCAACTCAGCCATTGACTCTAACTCAAAACTCGAGTTGAATTGTTTAAAATCTAATTAGATTTAGACTAGGTATCTGTTTAGTTAGGCTTATTTAGTAGTTTTTTTTTTCTTCTGTAAATCCAATTGACTATTTGGTTGTTATTTAAAAAAGAATTTTTTGAAAAAACTTTAGACAGTAGAATGTTTGACAAAATAAAAATAAAAGGTATTATTAATTTTAACTATATTTTATTTTGTAATAAAAATTATTTATGCATATAAATATTAGTTAAAGTATATTAAACAATATGCAAAGCACAAATTATTAATTATTATATAATTTTAAACCATATGAAACATGAATGAAAATATATCTAATCAAAATTTTTATATGGATTATATCATAAGTAAAACTAATATAAAAAATAAATATTAAAACATATTAAAAAAGTCAAATAATGAATTTGCAAGATAAACGTGAAGATGAGTTTGTGGGTATTGTGGGAATTATATATAAAACATAAGGACAAAAAAGACTAAAAAACTCATTAATTGATCTGAAAAATTTATCTGAAAAAACTATTTGAGAGGGTTTTTTTTAGAAACTTCAAATTTGAGCTTCTTAAAAAGTTATATTTTAACTGTACTTTTTTATTTTACAGCCAAATATACATTTTTCTTAAAAATAGCTTTTAATGTGGAGAAAAGTACTTATTAATTTCCCAAAAGTCTATCCAAACAACCACTTATTCAAACTTTGCCCTTTAAAAGTAGAGATGTCGATAGGTTGAGTCGGGCTAGGTTAGGGTTAGATGACCCGTGGGTCGGCCCGTGACCCAACAGGTCACATATATATTTATGTGAGTCTAATCATAATGAACCTCTCAATTAATTAGCATAAGATTGCGAACCACTTAACCTTCCTAATCTCTACATATTAACAATGTTTATTTTATTATTTTTATCTTTTATATCTATTTTTATTTTTATTTTATTATTACGAAGGATAAAACTGTCTACCACTAAACTTTTTTAGACCGCATATTAGAGAAATTTTAACTATATTGTTGTCATATTTTTAATCTTCATTACCTAATATTTTAGACATGCACGTACCAAAAGCTTTATATTAATTGCAATCCTATCCTATCTTCTCCTCCTGATGTTGATTTCTTATGTTCAACTCTTTCGTACATTTCTGACTCATTCATTTACTTTTGCGACTAAGTTCTCTCTTACTTTCCCCAAATTCTGAGATTACTTTACGACTTTTGAGTTTAGGTAAACGTCTTCTTTAGAAGTTTCTTTCCTTAAAACATTAAGCTTTTGAACCTAAAGTCATTCCCCATTGACAGTGAAGTCTGAACAAAGTGTGAGCTTTGATTATTCCCACAAAAAAGAAGTGTTACCAAAATAATGCAAGCGTCAATCCTTAAACTTTCTTGTTCATACCCTTCTAATTATAATTTTATCAAAATAATTAATCCTAAAAAAAATTATTAGAAACAGTCCAATATTATATAAGGATAAGGTTGGGTACTATCAGACTTCCCTAAACCCTACTTTATTGTGAAACTTCGGACTGAGTGTGATGATGATGAATTAATCCTAAAATGAGAGCGAGTCTTGGATCAACTGTTTGCTCCTTTATAAACAGAAGATCACATATTCAAAAAGGCTGCGTACAATCAATATCTTTCCTTTATACCCTCACAAAAGCGGGAGCCGTGTGCACTAAATGAAAAAATAATTAGTTCCAAAACTTTCATTAGTTTTAATAAATCAAAGAGATACTTTAGTGGTTATAATAAAAATAAGAAGTTTTAAATTTTAATCCTTATTTGAATGAAACTTAGTTAGACTTTAGATGAGAACTAATTGATATATAATTTAGGATAGTAAATTTTAAACTTAAATATATCCCTTTTAAACCAAAAAATGAAATAATAAAACTCAACATTTATTTTTAAATTTGATCATAAATAAACTCTTTATCATGTAAAAATACGGCTGCGTGCTATTAGACCTTTTTTTTTAAATTACAGACATCAAAAAAATACCCATGTACTTGAATCTAAACCTTAATACTAGTTAGCATCTTCTTAGTGAACCAAATCATTACTTACTTTTGCTTGTGAAGCACTTTGCTTATTTTTTTCAATTTACTTTATATAATTTAATTTACTTTCATTTGGTGTCTCGTGTACATGTTCCTAACTCATACTTTCTTATATGCCAAAAGTGGAAACTATAAAAGCTAAGCTAAAGTGGAATAAAAAAAAAAGGTTTGTGAGCATGAACTTCAAGAATTGAAAGATCAAAATACACATTTGATCTTTTTTTTTTAAATTTCAATTCTCCTATCTATGTAATTATCATTTATTTTTTGTATACCATTTAATCATTACATAATCTTCACCAAAAAAAATTGGATATTGAATATCTTCACTTTAGTTTAGTTACATCATAATTTTATAATTATAAATAAATAAATAAACATAGAATAACGAGTAAACAAACAACTAAATAAAATTTTAAAATATTAAATCGTCATAAAATTAGTTAAATATTAAATAAAATTACATAATTTAAATTGTGAATGAAAAATAAATTTAAAATTTAATTAAAAAAAATTATAAACTCTGAATCCACTTTGAGGGGTCAGAAACTTGTGACTCTGGCAATTTGTTTGGTGGGAGCTGAGCTGACGGTGACCGACTCAATTATAGCATAAAGTCGATTGCTTGAAAAGTGAGGAAAGGATAAGCGCGTCAGTCTCGTCGTTTTGTTTCAAACTTTGCGGCCTTCTGTTCTGCTGACTAAATTGGCTTCTTTCCACATTTCCTTACTTCATTTGAAAGCATTTGATCACTTTGACGTTAGCTTTGTTCGCTTTTTTATGGGAATATTACTGTATTCAAAGCCTCAATTATTCTGGGTTTGACTCGTAATTAATGCACCTAACCTCAACTAATCGACAACCTTTTAAGAACCAAACTCAAACTATCCGGATCCTTCCCACCCAACTAAAATTTTAATAAATTAAATAAAATATACTTTAAAATAAAATCGAATTATTTTTAAATTTTAAATTAAAAATAAAATTAGCCAAACTTAATTAAAATTTGATCAAACTTTGAACTACCTAAACACAATTAAACTTACATCGAACTAAGAATCTTGAGATGGATAAAGCTTTAAACCAAGTTCAAACCTGAACTTAAAATTTTTAATGTTTTCGAAACCGAATCGAAATTTAAACAATCAAAGTAGAAAGTTAGGGTTTAAAAGATTCAAACCATTTTAGACCGATATAAAATTGATTAAAGGTTAAATAAAATCAAATAATTAAAAATTCTTTATTTATAAAAATTTAAAAGTTTAATTTAAAAAAAGAACTTTAAATAAAAATTAATTAATTTATTTTAATTTATAAAATTGATCCATTTATTAAAATCATCTGATTAATTAATAAAATGATCGCTTTTAACAACAATAATTATTAAACTAATTTAAACCGCAAAATTAAAAATTGAAAAAATTAACCCATTAAAAAATTTCACTATTAAACTAATCAAACTGATTCATTTTTTAAAACATTAAAAATCTAGACTGAACTAAATACCAAACTTATTACCAATTGAACATTAAAGTTTAACATCTTAATGAAAATAAATATTAAATTCACATATAATAATGCTTCTATTTGCTTCTCCATATACAATGTCAGGAGGGTGGAGGGCAGTCATAGTTATTTTCAAAATTTTAAAGTTTTAAGAATACATAAAAATAATTTATAAAATTTGTCAAATTATTTAATAAAATTCACTGTTAAAATTAAATTTACTTGACAATTTCAAATATAAACTTCATAATTAACCACATATCAATCTGAATTAAAATAATTGAACAGAAAATATCTTTTTAAAAAATTTTAATATCAAAAAAATATTTACATAATTTATCATAAATCAGATTACCATTCTTCACATGGGCCAGAGATCCAAATACATAGAACTAAGTTTAATTCAGGCTTTCATAGTTGAACATTTAGAAACAAAGCCGTGAAGAATACAAATCATATTTCCCAACGGTTGATGGGAAAATAAAGTGAATTTAGAATATGATTCATCGGAAAATAAAGTTATAAAAAGTAAAGCTATTCATATGTTTGGATACTTATAAGAATTCTAATATAAAAGTTGGGTGGATTCTTATTATAGTATTTGGTATGCAACAGTATTTTATGGAATGTAACTTAATTTTGACTTGTATTTTTAATTATATCCCTACAAATCGATTAAAAATCGAAATCGTTAAATAAGAAAAAATATGAACCTAAAGAGCAAAAATATTCAAAATCAAAATACCGGCCGATACTTAAAATTTTAAAAAATACTTAAAATTTTAAATAATAATAAATATTTTTATTACTATTAATAATTATAAATTAAATAAAAATTACAAAATTATTTTTATTTAAATTTATTTAAACATTTTATATAATATTTAATAATAAAATATTTTATTTTTAAAAATAAATAATTTAAAAATTATTATTTATAAACTAAAATTTATTTTTATACCTTTTTAATTATTAAATCAAAATTTATTTAAAATTTATATATTTTAAAGTCGTAGAATAAAGAAAGAATAAAGGGTTAAATTGGTCGGTAAAATTTTTAGATTAAATTCCTGAGGAAAGTAATTTAAATACCAAAGGGAGTGTTGGGATTTAGAATCTAGGAAAAGTACTACTACTTTTCTTAAATTAGAAAAGTTTTTACTTTCCTAACTACTCAAAAAAACGAACCAAACGTAATAATTTAAATTTTAAGAAAAAGATTACTTTCCCAGTCAACAATCCATGCCAACCAAACGATGCCAAAGAGAATTGATGTATTAATTGAAAATTCCACTTTTTAACCCCCCCCAAAAAAAAGAAAAACATTCAAACGGCATTTAAAACATTACAAAATTTGCTATCTCAGACCTAATAATAAGCCATTTAAAATAAAAATCTTATCTCATCTTTCATCCCATCAAAGCTTTGTTCAGTGCACCGAAGAGTATCTGCAAATTCTACTTGTATATCTGCAAGCTCTAAATGTAGAACTTACAGCCACATCAATATGAAGTTGAGATGTTATTCAAGAATGGAGGGGTATAACTATTAATGACCCCCTATCTAATACACAAATCATCAGTACTTGGAAACTGCAGAGTAATTGAACTAACAAAGAACATACTTTCTCTTCTACCTAGTTAACGGAGGCACAGGCAATCCCATGAAGGATGCAGACGCTGATCGCTGATCACAATTAGGAGACCACAGTGTGAAAGAAAACATAAAACTTCGGGAATATAACTGAACTCTTAATATCTAATTTACATCATTCATCCAGATCAAAAAGATATTCAACAACTTCGGAAAGGCCAAGCAGTAGGCCAAGAGCAGAAACCATTTCAGCAAGTTATTTATCAGTAGGTTCCTCACCTTTCTTCTGATATGCTGCTTCTAAGCATTCTTTAGCTCTATGTACCTTCGACTGCAGGTAAAAGCTCCCGCTCTGGGCATTCCGCTCAAACAACGTGTCATATTTCTACATGCAAGGAACATTTAACATAATCAGGACGAAATTTGGAATTACTGAGCAGTACCCTGAACACAGTGTAACTCCAGACACTGGTTAAGCACATAGAAAACGATCTTCCTTTGTAACTAATTCTGATCTTTACCTGACAAGTTATGTTCCTCGAGTAATTCATCATAACAAAAAGTTTGTTATTGTTAGTTATCCATACATTAAGTTGAAAGGAACACGTGATATGATAAT
Organism: Erythroxylum roraimae; assembly: GCA_027568915.1. Classification (NCBI taxonomy): domain Eukaryota; kingdom Viridiplantae; phylum Streptophyta; class Magnoliopsida; order Malpighiales; family Erythroxylaceae; genus Erythroxylum; species Erythroxylum roraimae. Next base: position 23,425,641 of record JAOSBL010000007.1, read on the forward strand.
TTGAAGCCCAAACATATAATGCATTAATAGCAGTTAACCCCCTTTCATGTTTAAAGGGTACAAGGATATAATAGTTGGAAGTATATAATTTCCACCAACACACGAATCACAGTAGTGGCAACACAAACCTTAACAATTTCTTCCCATGATGAATTCTCAGAAACACCTAAAATCTGCCTTGCCTCTGCTTCAGCCATGACTTTACTCCCTCTCCTAATATTCTGTACTGTTTCTTGGGCAACACCAGATTTTGAAGCATCTGGAATAGGACCCAAATTTGTAAATCCCAATAATAAATGAGGTTTAAGAATACAACTGAAATGTGAACTTAGCAGGATACAATGTCAACTCATACAACTAATATTCTTAACACAGAATCCAAATAATATTAAGTGCTGAATTAGGAAGGGAAACCATACTTGCAAGTGCCTGGCGATATGCCTGAGCAAATCCTCTCAATAGGATCCCAGAGCCCATTACAATCAAGTTTGCAATAATTTTTGCAGCCTGGAAAATGAAAAATTGAAGTTAAATCCATAGTCTTCCTTCTTTTTGAAATAGTATTCCAATCAAGATGACAAACTTGCATTATTTGAATTTTCTTATTTTAATCATATAACATGAGGGTAATGGTTCGTTTCTTTTCATATTCGGTCTTGTCATGTTAATTTTTTGGGCTTATTTCATTGGTTACAAAAGGATTTCAAGTTCAAAAGATAGCTTCAAAATAAAACAATGGTTTTAGGCTTTTAGGAGACAGATAATGATAGACTACATCTTCTCTTCCCAACCAATACTACTAACAAACCATTCTCATCCTTCTAATTGGAAAGGTATAGATGATTAAGATTCTAGAAATGACAAAATGTCAAAAGCGAAAAGTGACTGGCAATGGCACGTGTGCATCAAAGAGTAAGAAATATATGTTATCATATTGGAAAACCTAAAGCATTGATATAAAGATACATTTATGCAAGTTTCCAGAACATACACTACCAACCTGTCGTCAACCAAACTTAGAACCAAAAATATTATTGTTCACATGGAAATAATATAAATTTCATATTACTATTTCAAAGAAGTCTATTGGATGCAGCACATCTAACCTGTTTGGTTAACTGAATTTTTCTTATGATCTAACCTCAATGCTTTATGACGCATGATAAACAAATATAGAATGCACAAATCAGTTTCGACAAAGCATTTAAACCATGCCCTGTAAACTTGAATTTAACCAATCACCATTATAAGGTTAATCCAAAAATCGCAAGGTATTCAAGTACCAACAAAATTCTGGCAGAAGGATTAAGGAGTCAAGAATAGAACAAACTCCATATTCAGAATTTGTGAATATCCATTCATTGTCAAGGTAACCACCTAAATCATGTGTTAGCCTTCATAAACAAGGACTCATAACGAAAAACACATGCTTCAACTTTATCTCTTCATTTTTGATTTAATAAACTCTTAGTGCACACTTGGGATTAAACCATGGTCCAAAAATCGGTTCATGACATGCAACAACTCCTCAAGACAAAATATTTTCAAAAACTCTTTACAACAATATTGACAGGCAGGGGCGCCGCTGTCCCACTGGAGTCCAGAGGAAAAATAATTTTAATGAAAAATCAATCTAAATTTAGTAAGAAAATTTAATTTTATTGATAATCCACTATTTAAAATTTTGAGCCACCGGACCCTATGCGTAGGTCCTCCCTAATGAAAGGCCTCAGGACTCCACGCCAACCATGATTATGAGAGAAGGAATGGCTTGTCACTTGAGATAGCAATTGCCACAAGATTTTGCAGCAAACCCAATTGATTATTCAATACAGAACCAAATTTCCACCATAAACATTATAAAGAAAAACAAAATCTCAGACTAATTACCAACAGCAATCAAGAACATAACAATGCTTAAAAAATGCAAATACCATGTGTATGTTTATGTTAGCAGCAATCAGCAAACAGGAGACACCAGAAGCGCTGTATTGTACAAACCTACAACAGCAAGGCAACAGAATTAGAAGAAGCTACACTATACTCCATACGAATATTGTCTAATAACATTACAAACATCCCTTCACCGATAGTTAGGATCATAAACCGAAGCCAATATTGTCAATAAAAAGGATTACTTAGGGTTTCGGATCGGCTAGGCTAATCATAGAATATCCTAAACAAACGATTACATACATAGAAAACCCAAACAGGCACAGATACGGTATTTGAGATTAAGAAAAAGGAAATCTTTCAAGATTTTGATTAAGGTTTTTACCTAGAGATATAGCAGTATATGCACCTGAACCTAGCAACAGAGACCGGTTTAATTAATGAGGTCGAGGCGAACGGCGGCCGGAGAAGCGACTCCGACTGGGTCAACCGATGCAGCAGAGCTGAAGAGGCGGTGGAGACGGAGAAACACAATGGAGACGAAAGCTAGATAAGGACGGACACTGTGTGAATAATGGTTTTGATGCCGAATCAAACATGTACGACATCGTTGTTCCTGTGATTCAAGAAAAAGGAAAAAGATTTAAAAACGGGGCGAATAATGCTTTGACGACGTCGTACGTTAAGCTTCTAATGCGAGGGACGGTCAAGACTCAAGAAAAAGAAGCAGCAACAGAGATTGAAGCACGTAAGAGTCGAGTCATGCAGAGACTGGGACTCAAGAGACTTGCTACTCAGACCCCAGTAGCTGTAACAGCACAAGCTTTGTCTTCAAATGCCCTCGTTCCTTCTACTTCTTCTTCGTTAAGTGACGACGATACAGGTGCTCTCTCTTTATCTCCCTCGTTAAATGTGCTTGGGTTTATTGGAGTAGTCCTTTGATTTGGATTTTTGATACTCGTTCCGTGATAATTCATTCTCGAACTCCATTTTCACATGTGTTTTGACGGTACACATTCCAAAATTTTGCAGACCCGGAAGTGTTTTGCCACCTTCTCGAGGCCTGCAAGCTCTCGTTGGATTTGAGAACTGCAGTAGAAACCCACGCGAAAATTATCAGATTTGGCTACGGAACTGACCCTTCCCTTGCGGCCCATCTCATATCAAGTTACGTGCGTTGCGATCGACTCAGACTTGGTTGTAATGTCGTTGCTCAAGTTGGGTCTTGGACTACTGGGTTGGTGGCTGTGAATAAGATTGTCCGGAATCTATTGAATGGTGGAGAATATGGAATCGCCAAAAGGGTGTTCGATAAAATGCCTAATCGAGATGTTGTTACGTGGAACTCCGTGATTGGGGGTTATGTTACGAACTCACGCTATGACGAGGCGTTGAGATTGTTCCGTAAAATGCTTAGTTCAAGTGTTGAACCTGATGGTTTTACGTTTGCTTCTGCTATGTCTGCATGTGCAAAGCTTGGGGCTCCTAATTATGCTCAGTGGGTGCATCAATTGTTAGTTGAGAAAAGAATTGTTTTGAATCATATTTTGAGTGCGGCATTAATATATATGTACGCATCATGTGGTAGAATTCAAGCTGCTAAGGACATGTTTTATAGCGTTCCACGCAGTGATGTTTCTATCTGGAATTCTATGATCAAGGGGCTGGCAGTTCACGGGTTAGCTTTCGATGCCATAGAAGTGTTTTCAAAGATGGAGATGGAAAATATTTTACCTGATTCCATAACATTCCTGGGGATTTTAACAGCGTGCAGTCATTGTGGTATGGTCAGAGAGGGAGGCCAATACTTTGATTTGATGAGGTTTCGTTACTCAATTCAGCCGCAGCTCGAGCATTACGGAGCTATGGTTGATCTCTTTGGTAGAGCAGGGCTTATGGAAGAGGCTTATGGCATGATTAAAGCGATGCCTATGGAGCCAGATGCTATCATCTGGAGGGCACTTCTTAGTGCTTGTAGAACACACAAATGGGCAGAACTTGGCAAATTTGCAATTGAAAACATCTCACGTCTCAGGAGTGGGGATTTTGTCCTGCTATCAAATATCTACTGCTCTCAAAGTAGATGGGAATGTGCTCAGGAAGTGAGAGAAACGATGAAAAAAAAGGGAGTCCACAAAGTTCAGGGAAAGAGTTGGTTTGAGTGGGCAGGTAAAATCCACCAGTTTAGTGCAGGCGATAAATCTCATCCTGAATCAGAAGCAATGTACAAAGTGTTGGAAGGGTTGATGAAAAGGACAAAGCTGGAGGGTTTTGTGCCCGCAACAGATTTGGTTACGATGGATGTTTCTGAGGAGGAAAAGGAGGAAAATTTGTACCATCACAGTGAAAAGTTGGCTTTGGCCTATGGAATCCTTAAGACTAGCCCTGGAACAGAAATTAGGATCTCAAAAAACCTTCGGGTTTGTTATGACTGTCACAATTGGATTAAAATGATTTCAAGGATGTTAAACAGGGTTATTATCATAAGGGATCGGATTCGTTTTCACCAGTTTGAAGGTGGTTCATGTTCTTGTGCAGACTATTGGTAGTCAGCTGCTGCAAGCTTGGTAAATATATAAAAGTTGAACCTGGAACGATTCATGATAAGCAAAATTGCAGGTAGTAGTCTCTTGATGAATACCTTTACTGCAAAAGTACTGAGATTTACCTGGCCTAAAAATGAGGCAACTAGATAAATGCATTGCTTAGACGCATATTTTTAACTAAGGTGAAAAGAGTCAGAGTTGATTTGTTGCTTGAAGCAGAGGCCAAGATCAACAATGTGGGCTTCCCTTGAAAGTTGAAGCATTCAAAAACTTGCTTCCACTTCTGAAATTAGTGTTGGGTGAAATGAAGGTGAGGTCCTGCAGATTATTTATCAGTATCCTAACTGAAATTACTTAAGTAATTAGCATGGGCATTGCTGCTTTGAATAAAAAATGATTCATTGAGCCATTAGCACTGTTAAAGAATGAGGATACCCATTTGAATTGACAATCATTGTCTGGCTTGAATGTACCAATTATACCAATATATGTATGATCAGTATATTAACCTCGTAGTCTGAGTAGATGAATATGTTATCTGGACAAATCGAGGTTTAAGGCACTGGCAGTTTGGACCTGGCATTAAGCAACTCGTCTTAGCACATGCAATGGGTCACAGTATGGACCTGAAAGTAGCTGTGGATTATCCCTTTATACGAGGACCACTGTGATTGATTCAATTCGGTGATCCCGGAAATCTGACTTCAACAATTCAGCCTCTTTGACAGGTTAGCTGATGTACTGATTAATCTTCCTTGTCCTTTAATCTTATGAGAATTCTTTAAACTTAGCAAATGATGTTTTGGTCATATTGCATGAAAATGAACAACAGTTCTCTCTCAAACTCAACCATGCAAAAGCAATAGTACTATTGCATGTGTGTTTATTAGTACATTATTTTTGTTCTCCCATTGACTGTTTTTGGTTATACTTCATGGATTGGAACTAATGTCAGTTGGCCTCCATATATCTCTGGGATTTGGCTTTCCTCAATGTCTTCCATTAACGTTGATTTCAGCAGCTTCTCCTCGACAAATACCATCTATCAGCACGCAGAGAGAGAGAGAGAGAGAATCAATCGGTAATTCTTTCCTAAACAATTTAAATGACGATTTGTGGACATCTAAAACAGCCATCTTTCTACGTGTAGGTATGCAAGTATGTATCCAAGGTAGATGTTATGGATCCGTTCCAAGTTGTATATATAATTTCGGCAGCTTCCATATAATGTATCATGCAATACCCTTTGCATATATTAATTGCATATTACAATATGTGATGTTTTCCCAAACTAAACATCAATAGGCATAACATGTGAACATTACCTTTTCTCTGGTATGTTTGTCGATGAAAGGCCAAACAATTTTCCACACTGACTTGAAGATGTATGGTGCGTGCACAATATACATTTTTCCTAGTCTTTCTGGGTAGTAATCCTGAATTGCAAGGACCAAGTTTCCAAATGTGGTAAGTTTCACAATGTATGATCAGTTTATGCAGGAGGATACTTGAAACTGTACTCGTAATTAGCAGCTTGTATCGTATTTGTACAGTACCTGCACAATGGACAAAGCTGCAAGGTATCCTCTAATGTCACTGTTAGCATATCCCCAACCTCCAAGGTCCCCAATGACTACAAACTTCTCCTGGTTTGATGGCATCCTGATAGAAATACAATTGAGTCAAAGATCATTCCAAGTTTTTGTGGGTGCTTTCATTACATCTAGGAAAAACACACACACACATTCTTTCCGAGAAAGCTGATTGATAGTGTTGGAAAAATATTTTCAGTTTTATTACTTTATTTGTTTCCTTATTTACTCAATAGTTTATTTCCTAAAATATCGTTTCCATTTTTGGTCCCTATTTTCATGGGATCTTATTTACTTCTTTCTAAGCAATAATCAAGTGATTGAATTGTAAAACAATTACCTATCTTCCCTATAAGTATTTCTGTCATTTATGAGAAATAATATACAAAAATTATCCTCAAATTTGTTCATGGTATCAGAGCTTTGAACACAGAGGAGGATGGTTTCATTCGGGACGATAGGAGCGTGGCATGTCGAGTCAGGGAAAAATTTTGCCGCTGGCTTGTCAGGCAACGCTCCACAAAGATTGATCCTAAAAATGTCGAACAACATTATCGGCACAATAAACTCGTCCTTTTCCCAGAACAACATTGACACGCAGCTGCCGGTGGTAACCAACCATCGGCTGAATGGGAACAACTATTTACAGTGGTCCTATAGCATGCTTATGTTCGTATGAGGGAGAGGGAAGGAGAAATATCTCACAGCTGGGCCACCAGCTGTGTCTGACTCAAGATATGAGGTGTGGATGATTGAAGACAACTAGGTAATGAGCTGGTTGGTTAATTCCATGACTCTCGAAGTTGGTGAGTAGTTTGTTCTTGCAACCTTTGCAAAAGAAATATAGGAGAATGCCATAATGACATATGCCACTATTAGAAAATACTGCTGCTTTGTTTTAGATTAAAGGAATTATGAGGGAAACTAAACAAGGTGAGAAATCAGTCACTGATTATTACACCATGTTAGTAAAATTGTGGCAACAGATGGATCTCTATGACCCACACCAATGGGCTTGCAGTGAAGATATGGCGTGTTACAAGAAAATTGTGGAAAGAGAACGGCTGTATGAATTTCTTTTGGGGCTAAACTCTATTTACGAGGAGGTTCGTGGAAGAATCATGGCAACTCGACCACTACCAACCATTATGGAGGTAGTTAATTTGGTGAAATATGAAGAGAGTAGAAAGTTGCTAATGCAAGGCACTCCAAACGATAAAAATCCCTCTGAATCTTTTATTATGGCTGTAAAAGGAATAAATGGGCCAGAATCTAAGAGAAAACAGGGTAAGCCTTGGTGTGACCATTGTCAAAAAGGTGGACATACCAAGGACACATGCTGGAAGATTCATGGAAAACCTTCAAATCAGAAAAACAGTTCAAAGGTTGAGAACAAAAGCTACATAGCTACTGGTGGTGACAAGATTGAGGGAGATAACATACCAGTGAGCAAAGAAGTTGAATTGCTAAGAAAAATCCTTAGTAAGTATAATTTGAAGGCTGAAAAGGTTGTATCCATAAGTAACATAGTCCAAACAGGTAATACTGGTACTGCTTTAGGGGTTCAAACCCCAAATTGTGGTCTTTGGTTGTTGATTCAGGGGCTAATGATCATATGACCTGTGATAAGTCATTGCTTGTTGATGTACAGCCTTGTCCTATTAATAGGACTGTCAAGGTAGCTAATGGATAGGTTCTAAAAGTTCAGGGGATTGGGACTGTTATAATTGTTGATAAATTGATCTTAAGCGGTGTTCTTTATGTGCCTGGCTTGGATTGTAATCTGTTATCTGTGAAAAGGATTACTAAAGAACATAATTGCATAGCTAATTTTGGTGCTGATGGTTGTGTTTTCCAGAATTTGGAGTCGGGGAAGAGGATTGGTAGTGTTAGGGAGTTTGATGGATTATATTACATTTGCAACTCAAGAAGGAATAAAGCTCATGCTATTTTATCTTCTAATGAAGAAATTGCGCTTTGGCACTATAGGTTAGGCCATCCTAGTTTATCTTACATGAAGCATTTATATCCTACTTTTTTCAATAAAAAGGAAATGTTTCTTCAGTGTGAATTATGTCAACTTTCTAAACAGACTAGAAATTCTTATACACCTCAAGCTTATAAACTCACTAAGCCTTTTTCCATCATTCATAGTGATGTCTGGGGGCATCAAAGGTCAAAACCAAAAACAATGTTTGATGGCTTGTAACCTTTATTAATGATCATACTAGATTGACTTGGGTATATTTTTTGAAAGAAAAAGCAGAAGTTTTTCAGGTATTTAAGGAATTTTATTCCTTTATACTAAACCAATTTCACACAAAAATTTACGAAGTGATAACGGTAAAGAATATCTAAGTCAATCCTTTGGTCAATTTTTTACCAACAATGGTATTATACATTAGACCTCATGCACCAATACATTACAATAGAATGGTGTTTCAGAAAGAAAAAATAGACATTTGCTTGAGGTTGCTAGATCTATTATGTTCACATCAAATGTTCCAAATCTTTTTTGGGGGGATGTTATTTCACTTCTGCTTAATTTAATAAATAGAATGCCATCAAAAGTTTCGGGGTTTCATACACCTTTACAAAAATTGCTTGAGATTTATCCCTCGGTTCCCTTTGTTAATACTCTACCTCAAAAGATTTTTCGTTGTTTTGCCTTTGTGCATAATTACTATTGTGGGAAACTTGAACCTAGGGCCCATAAGTGTATTTTCTAAGGTTATTCTTCTACTCAAAAAGGTTCCGAGTGTTTCTCTCCTACTCTAAAGTGTTATTTTGTTACTTTGGATGTGACCTTTGAAGTGCAAGCCTATTATCCAAAAATACCCATTTAGGGGGAGAGAAGTGAGAGTAAATGGTTGTTTTTGGGAAGTGATGGCTCACTAGACACACTACACTAAGAAATTTTGCTTTTTGCACCTAGCCATGACTTAACCAAACCTATAAAGGACTCTGATTCTCCTAAAAACAACTCTGTTTTTAATAGTCCTGATTAAATCAGACCTGATTTTTATGAAACCATCTCTGAAGCACACAATTTTGATAACATCAGACCTAAGATACCAGATCCTGACACCACCATTCCCATTGAAGCTACTAATATAGCCGGTTCCATTCACAAATCTAACCAGAATTACACAGGAAATAATGAATGTGATAAAGAGAAGGATAGTGAAATTAGGGTGGACAGACAGGAAGACAAAAATCCTGAGGTGCAATCACAATTTTACTCAAGGAGAAAAGGCAAACAGCAGACACAATGTGAAGCAGAACCAGAAAAGTCCATCACACTTCTAGAGCAAGGCCATGGATCAAAACGTACTGCAAATTCTGAGGAGGTTGGATGGTCAATAGCTCTAAGGAAGGGAGTAAGATCTTGTGCAAAGCACCCAATCAACAAACAGGTTATCACCACATTTTAAGGCTTTTGTGACCTAGTTATCTACTAAAAAATTACCTAAAAATTTCCAAGAAGTAGTGAAGGATCCTAAGTGGAGAGAAGCTATAGATGATGAGCTGAATGCACTCAAGAAGAACGAGACCTGGGTAGTAATAGATTTACCACAAGGAAAAACAGTGGTTGGTTGTAAATGGGTGTTCACCATCAAATATAATCCTAATGGAAGTTTTAACCAGTATAAAGCAAGACTTGTAGCTAGAGATTTCACACAGACGCATGGGATTGACTACCAGGAAACTTTTACACCTGTAGCCAAACTCAATAATGTTAAGATTCTATTATCACTAGCTGTAAATCTTAACTGGCCATTATATCAATTAGATGTAAAAAATGTCTTCCTCATTGGTGATCTTGAAGAAGAGATATACATGAGAATACCTTTGGGACTAGAAGAAGTTACACATCCTCAGAAGGTATGCAAGCTCAGAAAATCACTTTACGGCTTGAAACAATCACCTTGAGCCTAGTTTGATAGATTTACAAAGGCAATGAAGAAACTTGGCTACTACCAATGTCAAACTAATCGCACCTTATTTGTTCGACGGCTAACTAGTGGTAAAATGACTATTCTTATAGTTTATATTGATGATATTGTTATTACAGGTGATGACTGGGAAGGCATGAAGGAGCTTAAAGGTGCTTTGGCCCGAGAATTCGAAGTTAAGGATATGGGCTATTTGAGATACTTATTGGGGATGGAGGTGGCCAGATCTAATAAGGGCATTTCAGTGTCCCAAAGGAAGTATACACTTGACCTTTTATAGGAAGCTGGAATGATGGGGTCAAAGCCTGTTGAGACACCTATGGAATCAACTTATAAATTGAGTCTTAAAAAAGAAGGCACACCAGTAGATTCAAGGAGATATCAAAGATTAATTGAAAAACTGATCTATTTGTCTCACACTAGACCAGACATTAGTTTTCTTGTAAGTGTGGTTAGTCAGTTTATGAGCAACCCTCAACAGGAACATATGGATGCAGTATTTAAAATCATGCAGTATTTGAAAATGACTCCTAGAAAGGGATTATTCTTTAAGAAAAGCGAGACAAGGAGTATTGAAGTATTCACAGATGTTGATTGGGCTGGATCAGTGACTGGTAGGAGGTCTACAACAGGTTATTGTACCTTTGTGTGCGGTAACTTGGTAACTTAGAGAAGTAAAAAAGAACCAATGGTTGCCAGAAGCAGTGCAGAGGCTGAGTATAGAGCACTAGCATTGAGAATTTGTGAAGGAATATCAATTAAAAGACTTTTAGCAGAACTTCAGATTAAAGTAGAGCCTCAAATGAGGGTTTGGTGTAACAACCTAGCAACTATTGAGATTGCAAAGAATCCTATCTATCATCATATAACTAAACATGTGGAGATAGATCGTCATTTCATAAAGGAGAAAGTAGATTCTGGTTTGATTAATCTAGCTCACATTCCCACTAGCAAACAAGTTGCAGATATTTTCATAAAAGCACTTACGAGAGTCAGATTTGAAGAGTTAAGTAGCAAGCTGGGAATGATCAACATCTATTCACCAGCTTAAAGGAGAGTGTGGGAAGAATATTTTCAATTTTATTACTTTATTTGTTTCCTTATTTACTCAATGGTTTATTGCCTAAAATATCGTTTCCATTTCTGGTCCCTATTTTCATGGGATCTTATTTACTTCTTTCTAGGCAATAATCACGGGATTGAATTGTAAAATAATTACTTATCTTCCCTGTAAGTATTTCTGTCATTTGTGATAAGTATTTCTGTCATTTGTGAGAAATAACATACAGAAATTATCCTTAAATTTGTTCAGATAGGATCAGAATTACCTGGCACACGCTTTGTCCAGGCCATAGATAATGAAGCCTGTGCATATAAGCAGGACAATGCAGTGTAAGGTGAAAAAGCAATTGATGCTATGGGAACATATATAGCCACAATCATTGCATATAATAGTAGATACAATAATAACAATAATTCAATAAAATTCTCCTTAAATGCAAAGTCTTAAGAGGTCCAAACGTACGCAATTTTACTCTTAATTTTTAGAGACAGTAACATATAACAGTTCATCAATCCATAAAATCTCATATGGATACGTTCATTGCCTTAGTCGGATTAGTCGGACTACACTTAGATATGTGGACTAGAGTCCGAGTCAAGTGTTACGAATAATTGAAAAGTTCAAATTTGCTTGTTGAATAGAGTTTTGGGACAAGATCTTCTGCACCCATAACTTGTATCAACCTGTTCCATACGATTCCATCCACACAAATATGTGGGATCCAGAGAAATATGTGAATAGGATCGAATGGAACAGAATTGGTACAGAGTTATGGGTACAGAGGAGTTGACTTCTAGAGTTTTAGACTTTTTCAGTCCAAATTTAATATGAATCTAATATACGAATTAAGTTTTAAAAAGTTGAATTTAGATAAGACTTTATCAACTCAAGTTTGAATTTGATCTGTCTAATCAATAAAGATAATTTTAAAAGTATTTTCAATTAATAATATTTTAAAAAATATTTTTAATTAATTTAAAATAATATGTATATAACCAAAAAAAAAAGGTTCACAATCATTTTATAGTGCTAAAATGTATAAAGAGCGAAGAAAACTAGTGCATGTAAAATGTTACTGCATACGCTTAAATTCATGTACACCGTCTTTGCTTTGAAAGTGTCTTGCTCCAAGAACAACTATGATAGGCTGTCCCTTCCTGTCCCTTCCTTGCAAGAACATCTTGTTCTGTGCAATCTCATTTTGGATCTCCGATAGAAGAAATGAGCCATTTGGAACAAACTCTCGTCTCCATTTCAGGTACTTGAGGAACATGACAGAAGCTTTATCTACGTCCCATTGACGAGCTCTCAGAAACCTTCTCATTGTCATGTCATCTACTTCCTGAGTTGACACAGAACCAGACACCAAAACCTTAACGATGTTGGAGACTGTGACAGTAACAGGAACAAAATGAACATCAAAAACAGTAAATAAGCTAAGAACACCAAACTCCACCTTGGAAGATGGATCTTCCCTTTGAACATAGGCTCTCATGAGGTCTACTCTCTTCTGCTCCAACTCATTGGTGTTCCTGTCATCTTCTTCGTTCATGGTTGAAGCTCTGAAGAACTCCACAAGATCACTTGCATCAGACCACACAGTCAATTTCATGGTCCATTTTGTGTTTCTGACCCAGTTAGTGGTAAGTTACCTCTTGGAATCTTATAAGATACCAGTGAGGAATAATCTGAAAGTGGTAATAAATTAAAGGTGTCACCGACAATTCAGATTCACCCAAATAACCTCGTGAGTTAACAAAAACAGAGAGAGAAAGAGAGAGAGAGTACCAGTAGAAGATATTAATGTGAGTTATAAGTTTAAATAGGAACTCTAGGACTGGCAATTACTTTTGAGTCTAATCCGTAATTAATAGACTTGTTCTAATTTAAGGAGTGCTTGATTAATGGATACAAGAAAGAAATGAATAAATAAGGAATAAAATATAGTTGCTTAGTAATATATTATCATTATATAAATAGTATTTTTATATTTGAGTTTGGGCTATTATTCTATACCTATCATTATAAGAAGAATGAAAGTTATTCCATCTTGAAAGTGAATTGTATTTTATGAATATGATATCTATCTAGTGTGATGTATGGAATATATGACAAAGGTAAAATTTTGGAGTCTTTCTATTGATCGGTTATGTCATTTAGGCTCGAGTCAGACATTCAATTGCTTCGATTTGAATTATCTGAAAGATATCTTATATATATTATTATATCAAAATTATATCAAAAAATGGACAATCAAACCCATTTCTCAATTCAATAGAAACCCAAAGAGATGAATAAAATAACGTCTCAAATAAGGAGATATATATGTAAAAGAAACAGGTCTGATTATGCCTATTCCTAATCCTAAATGGAATGAAACGACGGAGGAATCCATACACTTGTGACACTTGAAAAACAATATTTTGAATGATTAAATTGTATTTTGAGGATATTATGTGACTGATGATATGTTGATGCAAGTAATTGCTAGAATATTTTTTTCTTAAAAAATTATTGGAAAGAAAAAATCGCAATATATTTGATTTTAAATATTTTGTCATCATAAATGGGTGCATAAATTAACTATAATTAATTAGAATATATTAAATTTGATGTAAAACAAAAATTTAACAAATTTTTATTTATCAAGATTTTTAACAATCAACCACTATTAATGATAATAGTAATCATTCATTCGTCCTAACCAACCATCATAATTATAATAATTATATTCATTCTCATTCTTCACTATATTCATTATAAATACTATTACCATTGCTCCAAGTGAACCAAGCACTCCTTAATATGACTTCAAGTTGAATTAAGGTTTTATTTAACTAACTTAAATAAGGTATGTATATCTTGTCATTATTACACAACAAGCAAAGTTAAGACATTTTTTTTATAACCAATCTTTTTTGGCTTTTAGAGAGTAATTATTAATAAATAAAAAATTCAATTGATTCAACCAATTAAATAGTAAAAATTCTAAATCCGGCCAACTTTTCGGTTCAATTTTTAACTTTCTAATTCGATTTACCTTAATAAATCATGTTATTAAAAATTAATAAATTAATTAATTTGACTGTCAATTTTTATAAAATAATAGGTTTTTATAAATTAAAATTTTTATAAATTAAAATAAATCAATTAATTTTTATTTAACAATCTCTTTTTTAATTAAATTTCAAATTTTTTGATAAATAAGAATAATTTTTGTCAATTATTTTTTAAATTCTTTAATTTTTATTCAATTTTCAGTCAATTTTATGGTAGTTAGAGCCGGTCCTGGATAGGGGCAGGTAGGACAGGCCCATCATATAAAAGGGCCTTAAAAAGGATCTTAAGTATTTAATGGAAAAAACGTTGGTGTTTTGGTGACTGGTGAGTAATAAAAGGTCTTAAGCATTCAGTGGAGAAAACGTTGGTATCTTGGTGACTGGTGAGTAATCAAAGGTCTTAAGCATTCAATAGAGAAAACATTGTGTCTTGGTGAGTAATAAAGGCTTTAAACGATATTAGCATTGAAAAAGGAGATGGAAGTAGCAACTTCCATGTTCCATATTTCATAAGTTAACGTTATTCTTATCTTTTAAATTTTTTATTTTCATCAATATATGTATTTAAGTTACTTCAACTCAAACATTAGCAGTAAAAAATTTCACGATTCTGTCTTCTGAGTTTTGAGTATAATTTAAAGGTAAAGTTTTTAATTTTTTTAATGTATTTTTAGCTTATTAAATATTTAAATATGTTATAATAATTTATAACTTGTCATTAACGTGGAGATTATATTAGCATTTTAAATCATAACATTTATATTAAATGATATTATATTTATTTTTTTATCTTCTTTTTTTATTTTTAGATTACTTATTATTTATAATAATTTAATATTAATAAAAATTTAATTTTTGTAATTGCAATTTTCATTATACTTTGCCACAAGTAACTTAATAGTTGTTGGATTTGTGTTCTTGTAGAGTTAACTTAAGTTTAGTGATAATATGTCTAAATCAAATAATTTAAGTTATTCAATTCAAAGACTACATAAATGGTTTTTCTTTATCATAAAAATACGTATGATTTTATTAAACATGTCGTAATAATAAAATAATAATAATAATATTCAAACATGTAAACTTAAGTATATTGTCGATTTAATGGGACCTGTTTTTTTATTTCCCCCAGGGCCTATAAAACTATAGGAACGACCCTGATGGTAGTGTATTGGTATTGATTGATCTTTTTAAACCTTAAATCTCTTATTTTATCATATTAATTTCAGGTCTGATTTTTAAAATATTAATAATTACAATAAAGCAAAAAGATGTAGATCGATATTTTGGATTTCAGTATACTAATTATAAAAACAAATTGTGATAATTTCCAAAAATTTGGTTGATAATTTGACTGACACAAATTTAAGATGGTGGTTGGATTTATTGATTGTTCTTGTGATTGATGGTGCCAAGACGTAGCCAATTTTCTTAACCAAAACGTTTTATGTCCATTACAAATGCTGACCTATTCTTTTATGATCTGGCTTAGGGTACATATCATGTAACACAAGTCACAATCAAACGATGGTTTAAAGGTAAATACCAATACATCTTAATTTTTTAAATAATTTTTAATATTTATAATAATTTAGTGAGAATTTTAATATGATAACATCAAAAATTAAAATTATACTATGTTAAAATTATTTTTTATTATCAATTATGATATAAATAATTAATTTTTATATTACATTTTTAATGTTCATATTTTATATAATATATTAGAGTTATTTTCATTAAGATTTTGAGAAAATTGCTATATTCTAATTAAAATATTTCTATTTGATATTTATCAATGTTTTAAAAGTCGGACCGAACATCGAATCGGTCAAATAAAATATTTAAGATTTAAACGTTTAATTGATATTAAACTACTATAAAATCGCTATATAATAAATAAGAAGTAAAAATTATAAGAAGAAGTAAAAAAATATAGTATAAAATAAAATACTTTATTGAAATTAAAATGTACTAATAATGCTTATTAATATATAATAAATATAATAATTTAAACTAAGATTGAGTCTAATATAAATTTTAAAATAATAATAATAATTGTATTTTATATTATCATTGATTTAAAGACTCATAAAAGTTGAAGTATATTTAAAAAAGGTCAATATAAAGGAATTTAACTTTATTCTAACTTCTTTTCTAATGTTCTTTAAACATAGTTTTTATAGTTTAAATATTACTTTTAACACACTCTTAAATTATCTTAAGCAGAATTACTTATATATACTAATTAATAATTTAATTTATTAAACAAAATCATGATAAAATAATAATTAATTTTTAACAATAATAATTTAAAAAATTTAAATTAAAATATAAGGAGATAAATAAAGAATCTAAGTTTTGAAAAATATAATTTATTAGTGAGATTAAATAAATTTAGTAATTTTTTAAGGATAAAAATACTATTTTACTTTTAATAATAACAATTTAAAACAATATTTTTAATTAAAATATAAAGAGATAAATAAAGAATATAAATTTTAAAAATATAATTAATTAGTTAAATTGTATGAAAGAATTGAAAAGAAAAAATTCTTTGAAAATTAATTTTTTTTTCTAAAATATACTTGTAAAAAATCTCAATTTTCGTACAACAATGGTGTATTCTATTAAATCAGAGTACAAGAGGTGGCTTCAATGGAAGAAAATTTGAATTGTCTGGTTTGCTGTCTTGATATCTTTACTTGTGCTGTGGAGCTTAGGAGGAGTCAATCTGCTGAGAGGATTTCAGGTTTCTTTTCTCTTCATTTTTGTTTTGTCTTTCTGGGATAGTTTTGTTTTAAGTTATTTGCTCGATGCAGTGCTTCATTAGTTGTTAGGTGAAATGGTTTATTGGAAGTTCTGGCCTTTGACAATGACAGAGTTCTATTCGTCCAAAGTTAGGGTTTTGGCTAGTCAAGAATGCGTTGCATGAGATTCGTGGATTAGGTTATGAACATTTTTGGATCTGCTTACGTGTATTATATGGTGTCGATGGACATGGAGATACCATCCCCATGAATTGGAGCAGAATATCCAAATTCTTTTCAATTTTGAAAATTTTATGTTCTAATCCTTCCAATCGAAAATGATACTCATATCAAATTGGTAGAGTCGAAAGATCCAAAGGTGATAGAATGTCATCATCCTCTTATTGGGTATAAAAAAAACGTTCTCCTTTGTTGCTCAAGTACCCCTCATCCTACTTAAATAAGCCTTGTCCAACTGTTCCATCTCACAGGTGATATACGTATCAAGCAAATTCAAATTAATAGCCAGATAAGTAATAAGGGAACTAGTGGGTGTTGGTGTGTTAAATGTAGGACGTTCTTGTTGAACACTACTGAGTGGCATGCTGGTTGGAGATGGGATTGGGTTGGTGTCTTTCTGGTTTGAGGCGTCTCTATGGACCTACCTGGTGGGGTTGTAACTCAGAAACGTTCTAGGGCACTACTGGTGCGTTGTCGGTTGGAGCTGCGTGGAGTTGAGTTGCTATGAGACTGGTGCATTTGTTGTGGGGCACTTCTTGGTGGGGTTGTGTTGGTGTGTCTTGGGTGGTTGGCTAGTGTTAACTAGAAGTTGCATGGTGGGGTTATGCTGAAATTAGTTTAAAATTTTGATTGACTTATCGAAGCCCTTGAAATTAATTTTGATTATTTAACTTCTTGTAGTAGTCGTGAAATCGAGTCTAATCCTCAAAAAACTAAATACTAGTTTCTTAATTTTAATTAATAAAATAAGGTGGGGGATTATAATAAGTTAACTAAAATTAATAAGAAATCAAAACAAATCAACTGAATAGAAAAGTGATAAATTCAAGAGTACTTAACTTTGATCCAAAGAATAGATCTCATCTAATTGTGACAATGATCATTGGTATAAAAGAATAATTTTCACGATTCAAGTAGTTAGTTAGAAATATATTAGAATATCTATAATAAGTCTCAAAATTTCTTAAATTAATTGATTTAAACACAACATTCAAGTTAAAACTTACCATCAATTGATTGAGTATGATAAAATTCTATATCAATTAAATGATAGTAATAAGCTTAGGTAAAAAATACTAGACTTAAATTAAATAATTAAGATAGCTATAACTATTCAGCTTAGTTTTCTTATTTATCATAAGTTAAATATGCAAATTCATAAATAATATATTTACTACTTATATCAATTCTTCATAACAATTACGGATCACTTGATTCATGGATAGCTACAAAATAATCAACATTAAATTAATTTGTCATATCAATCAATATTAATTATTCATGAAGTATAAAAACATAAGACAATAAATACCTGAATTAAAACATGAATATAAGTTTAGAACAAAACTTCACAACTTATGTCATGAATCCAATTGTGAGGAATGGGCCAAATGAGGCAAGCCTGCGTAGAAGCACTCGTGCAAGGCAGAGCTCTCGACGGTATGATGATTTCGTCTGATGCTTTGGTGATGGCCACGTGGACAAATCAGCAGAGGTCATACAATTCTGGTGCACACACTCTAAGGATGATTTTGCTTTATAATAATTGGTACTGGTAGAAGTTTGTTATGAATATTCTCTGAGACAATTGTCCTTTCTTGCTCTCATCTTTTCCTCTGTTTCCCATCCCCTTCTTTCTATGTAACCCTTCCCTTTTTTGCAACAAAATACCAGAAAATATTGCCCTGTTTTGCCTTCATTTCTAGCTCAGTTACTGTTATATTGCCTGGAACTGTCTCATTCGATTTGCAGGATATAACATTGGTGCTTTCATTGAGTTTCAGCATAGATGGCTGAAGGTACACGCCTGAAAGTTCTTGATGAGTCCGTCTTCGCCCTCCGCCCCGACTTTGATGAGCAAAAAGTGTTGCTCCAGGAGGTTTTACACCGTTTTGCTCAGACATCGTCATCGGACACGAAACTCGGTTCTGTTTCCTCTGATGGCAGCTACGTTTCTCCTCTTGGCCGCCATAAACCTGCTGCTGTGCAAATGGCACGTTTCACCGGTGACAACCCTGATCGCTGGGTTATGCAGGCCACTCGTTATTTTGATTTTTACCAAATCAACGACGACGAGCGGGTATCGATTGCTTCCTTTTATTTCGATGATGTTGCGTCGGATTGGTACAACTGGATGTACCGGAACAAGCAACTCTCTGGTTGGACGCCTTTCACAGCCTCGCTGATCGCTAGATTCAGGTCACGTGATTTAGAGGAACTCGAGGGCCTCCTTGCTAAATTGAAACAGACAGCAACTGTGAGTGAATGTCGGTCCAGCTTTGAGTCTATCACGAACTGGGCCATTTCCTTGCAGGTCCAATGTTTTATATCAGGGCTTCGTGCGGATATTAAACATTCAGTATTAATACACCGGTCCACTACGTTAGAGGAAGCAATGGCGTTAGCCCAGTTACATGAGCAGCGCATAGCCTTAGAAAAAGGTTTGGTCCGGCCCACACTTGGTTTATCTAAGCCTCTTTTGCCCACACCAAAGCCACCCTTTCAGTCGACCCCTACCAGCTTATCCCCACCTCCTTCCACTGTCACGTTACCAGGCGGCACCAAGGTTCCCTTTCGCCGTTTAACTCCGTCAGAAGCTGCTCACGGCCGATCGAAGGGGTTATGCTATCATTGCGACGAAAAATATACATGGGACCACAAATGTAAGCCAAAACCTCAGTTATTATTGTTGGAGGACGATGTTGAGATTTGCGACCCTGTTGACCCAATTTTGTTACCCCCACCGCACGTCCCCGACCCCGACATCTCTTCTCTGGCGCCGTCATCTCAGCTGCATTCTGCCATTTCCTATAACGCTCTTGCTGGTGGATGTTCCGTCTCCACTTTGCATTTTCAGGGGTCGGTTTTTGGAAAGCAGGTTCAGGTGTTGTTAGACGGAGGGAGTACTCATAATTTCGTCCAAACTCGTGTGGCCACTTATTTGAATTTGACTGTCACTTCTACTCCGAGTTTTTCAGTTTTGGTGGGTAGCGGTGAACGTTTACGGTGTGTGGGTATTGTCCGGCAAGTGCCCCTCGTAATACAGAATCAGGAAATTTTGGTCGATTTCTTCGTCTTGCCGATTCAGGGTTGGGATATGGTACTTGGTGT
>JAOSBL010000007.1:23477992-23491812 GCA_027568915.1 Erythroxylum roraimae
TGTTCGGCTTTAGCCGATTGGGGTATGCCCCAATTATGATGTATATACTTTTTTGATAAATATAATTTACAATTTATCAAAAAAAAAGAAAACGATTGCACTCTCACTAATCTTCTTATAGACACATGGTTCATCCACATTTTTTATAAAATCAAATTCTTTGATTGTCTCATCAAAATAGATGTTCCAACTCTGTGACACTTGCATAAGTCCATAAATGGACCTTTGTAACTTGCATACTTAATTTGGAAATCTCTTGGATTCAAAACCTTCAGGTTGTATCATATACACATCCTCCTGCAAATTCCCATTAAGAAATGTTGTTTTGACATCCATCTACCAAATTTCATATTCATGATATGCTGCTATAGCTAATAAGATCCTGAAGGATATTAGTATAGCTACTGGCGAAAAAGTTTTATCAAAATCAACCCCTTGTTTTTGTTTGTAAGCTATAGCCACTAACTTGCTTTGTACGTATGTAAATTACTATCTATGTCAGTTTTTCTCTTAAAAACCCACTTGCATCTAATGGGTACAATACTAGTAGGTGCATCAACCAAAGTCCATACTTGGTTGCTGTACATGGATTCCATTTCAGATCCCATAGCTTCTTGCCATTATAAAGAATCAATGTCAGACATTGCCAACATTGATTCTTTAAAAGTAGTAGGCTCATCATGTATGAGCGATACATTATCCTTTCCCTGCTCAATGTGTAAATCTAATCTAATGGGAGGACGATGTATTCTACTAGTTCGTGGCGGAATATGTGTCTCTTGAACTCTCTGTTGTGCATCATATGTATCAACTTGAGATTCTTGTTCCATTTCGATGTGAATTTGTAGCTCTTGAACTTCTCTAAGTTCAACCTCACTCTCACTACTTTCTTTGAGAATAAATTATCTTTCTAAAAATGTAGCATGTCTTGAGACAAACACCTTTTACTCAATAGGATGATAAAATTGATAACCAAAACTCTCTTTCGAATGCCCCACAAATTTGCATTTATTTGATTTAACTTGAAGGTTAACAGATATAACACGCTTCACATAAGCTTCACATCCCCAAATCTTTAAGTGAGATAATCTAGGTCTTCTACTAGTTCATATCTCATATGGTGTCTTATCAATCGATTTATATAGAACTCTATTTAGAAGATATATTGTGGTTTCAAATGCGTATCCCTAAAAAGACATAGGAAGGACTGCATGATTCATTATGGAACGTACCATATCTAATAGTGTACAATTTCTCCTCTCAGAAACTCCATTATATTGTGGAGTTGCAGGAGGAGACCATTGTGAGAGAATCTCATTTGCTTTTAAGTAACCAAAAATTTCATGATCTAAGTATCCACCACCTCGATCTGATCTAAGTGTCTTAATACTTTTTCCAGTAGTTTAAATTCTTTGAACTTTTCAAATGATTCAGACTTTTGTTTCATCAAGTACACATAATCATATCTAAAATGGTCATCAGTGAACGTAATGAAATACGAGACTCCACCTCTAGCGTTTGTGGACATAGGCCCATATACATCTAAATGTATTAATTTTATTAACTCACTAGCACGTTGTCCCTTTCTCTTAAAGGGTAGTTTGGTCTTCTTTCCTAATAAACAAGATTCACAAGTTTTATGTGATTCATAATTAAAAGAATCCAAATATTCTTCTTTATGTAATTTCATGATTCTAGTTTCATTGATATGACCTAACCTACAATCTCATAAATAAGATAGAGTTTGGTTACTTAATTTTTTTTTCTTACTAGTTATATTAAGAATTGGTTTTTCAAGATCTAACTCATACAAACTATTTATAAGTAATCTAGATCTATAATAAACATCATTTTTATAAAAAGAACAACTGTTATCCTTAATTACAAAGACAAGTACATTCAAATCCAAATAAGAAATAGAAATGATATTTCTTGTAATTACAGGAACATAATAACAATTATCAAGTTCTAATACAAGGCTAGAAGGCAAAGTTAAACTATAAGTTCCTACAGCTAATGCAACAACTCTTGCTTTATTACCAACTCGCAGGTCCACTTCGCCTTTCTTCAATGATCTACTCCTTGTTAACATCTGCGTGTTATTACATATGTGAGAACCACAACCAGTATCTAATACCCAAGAATGTGGAACAAAAGTAGAAATCATAAACATACCTAAAGAGACAGCTTCCTTATGCTTCTTTTCTTTCAGGCTAGTAAGATAAGATGGGCAATTCCTCTTCTAATATCTGTCGATTCCGTAATGAAAACTTATACCCTTGTCATCGCTCTTCATCTTGACACCTACTTTGCCCTTTACTACATTAGTAGAAGCCTTATGTTTCTTGTTATTATTCTTCTTAAAGCCCTTTTTCTTGCTTTTAGAAGAACCGATAACAAGTACAGAACTGGGTTCCTTCTTAGGGCACCCTTCCGCAGTCTTGAGCATGTTCAACAGTTCAGGCAATGTCATGGCCTTCTGGTTCAAGTTGAAGTTCATAACGAACTGTGAAAAGCTCAAACTTAGAGACTGCAACACCAGATCAACGCTTAACTCGTAGTTCATGACAAAACCTAGTTAAGCCAATTTTTCAATACCCAATCGTCTTCAGCACATGATGGTTGACTGAAGATCCTTCTATCATCTTGCATTGAAATAGTGCCTTGGAGATTTGATATCTCTCCACCCTACTTTGTACACCAAATAACTCCTTAAGATGCAGTATCATATTAGGTGCATCCATATTCTCATGTTGCCTCTGAAGTTCAGGGGAAACGCAAGCTAACATCACACATGTAGCTTGTTCAACGTCATCAACATAACCCTGATATTTCTCTCAATCTTCATCAGTTGCATCTGAACAAGGTTCTGATGGAGCAGGAGTATCAAGAACATATAACTTCTTTTCTTACCTAAGAACTATTCTTCAGTTTCGTAACCACTTCAAAAAGTTAGGTCCAATAAGCTTTTTAGCATCCATAATGCTCCTCAATATCAGGTTGGTACTCATATTCAAATTCAATAACTGACAAACATAAAAGGTGCATATATTAGTTTATATCCAAAATCAATTAAAATAAGGACTTTAAAATTATTTGATTACTCTCACTATTTTATTCAAAATAATAGCCCTCATTATTATATCAAAAAATTATCAAATAATTTCCTAACAGGCTAGGATCCTATTTAAAATTAATTGATCTTGAGTTTGCTTAACAAACCAACTAAAATTGTGACTCCTAGAACTATTAAGTGACAACTTTTGTCAAAATACGTCACATATATTATTCCTAACCCTGCCTCTAAATCTATATGATCATGAGTTTGCTTAACAAACCAATTAAAATTGTGACTCCTAGAACCATTAAGTGACAACTTTTGCCAAAATATATCACATATATTATTCCCAACCCTGCATCTAAATCTATATAATCATGAGTTTACTCATCTAAATCACACAAATTTAGTTAAGTAGGACCCATTAATTTAAGATAAAACCTATTCAGGTTAAAGTGACCTTGAGTTTACTCAACAAGCCAAGCAATAAACATAATTCTGGTTTTATGGAAGGCAACCATCACATTCTTAATGTGTACTTAATATTTTATTAAGGGATTTAAAATTTAAAAAAAAATCCGATCTCATCAAAATAATATAATCACATTATATTTATAATTTCAAACATAATTTAATTATGAAAGAAATTATTTAAAACTTTTGCTTGATTCTAGTTATTGATTTGATAATAAATTTATTTTAATAATCTAACTCTTGAAAAATTAAATTAAATTCCAAAACTTTTCTAATAAAAATTCCCTTTGAAAAAAAAACAAATTTTAGTAAAACACTTTTCAATTTTATTAGGAGTATAAATTAATTTAATCTATATTAAAATAATTAAATTGAAAATTTAGGTTTTTTAAAAAACGAATAAAGAAAGAAAACACAGTCAACAAGGATGTTGACTAACCCGTGGAATTCACGCGCCAATCACACCTTCATGGATGTGTGGTAGAGAACGGTGGGCGCGTGTCTAACACCACGTTTTTCAAAAAATTGTCCAACCAACACCCACGTTTTTGCAACCGGTGTCTCTAATGATTCTCAACCGCTGTCTTCGATGTTTCTGTCGTCGCCTCCACGCCACCCTTTTAGGTCTCCACCCGTCGCCCACCATGCTTGGCGTCAAGCGTGACGCTTGGCATCACAGACGACCTACTGGGTCCCCAGATGCGACAGTCTGATGGGCGATAATCGCCCATCTTGTTCGTTCACATGCAAGGCAGTAAAATGAACACAATTACAAAGGAAAACATGAAGAGCCTAGAAGCACAATAGGGCAGAAACACACAAGAATTTAAAATTGTAATCTTGTTCAGAAAATGCAAAACTCAAACAGAAAGCCAACAATTTCCGAGTTAAAATACACAATACTACAATACATATGCATATAAACCCAAATTTTAGAATTGAAAAATCAAGGCTTTCAAGAGCTAAGTCGTGATTACACCTTCAACACAGATAAATAAAAGAAACAACTTCCAGAATCGCAAAATAAGTTTCCGAATGAATATGTGGGCATTTGATGTAATTTATTGTATGAACTACTTATACAGTAAATGCAAGCGCATATATTTTCAAAACTCAAAACGCAAGAGAAAGGAAACAATTTCCAGATACACAAATGTGAATAAAGTTATCAAAAACATTATAAAACATGCATAAACACATTTTGGAAATAGGCAAAAGAATAGCTTCGAAGAAAGACAAAACAGAAGCATAAAACATTAATTTTTATCAAAATCAACAACAATCAAGCAACTAATCCAAGTTAAATGATTAACGGAGGCTCTGAGACCACTGTTGGAATCCAACCATGATCAAATCATGGGCGCAACAGAAACAAAACTTTTACAATTTTCGAGCGGATCCTAATAATTAAATAAACTTGAATAAAACAAAAAACGAATTAGAAATTGTACCTTGTTCGTCTTCTTGTTGAAAAACCTTTGAAATTTTTTTCGATTAATCAATCACGAGCTGTTCAAATGTCCAGCCTCTGATGGTATCCACAGTGCAACTCTCAAGATTGATTTTGAGAGGAAGAAAACAAAGTGCTAGCTTATAACATGTTCTTCCCTTTTTAAATAGAAAAATCATAAGGGTCTTTAATTAAAATTAAATTTCTTTAATTATAACTAAAATCAAATTCTAATTCTAATTAATTTAATTTTAATAAAATCAAATATTTCTTATTTGATCCTTAAAGTTTCTCAAACTTTATAATTAAGTTCAACTTAATTAAATTTATTTTTCTTTCACAAATAGCTCTTTGATGTGTGACCCATTAGGTTCTTAATAAATTGGCAATGATTATAAATTACAATTCTAATTCTCAATTAGAATTAGATAAATTAAAACTTCTTTTAATTTTTCTTTAATTCTCTAATTAAACAATTCATAATCATAAATCATGATTGACGTCTAGTAATATGTTATGATTACCCAAATATCAGGAATGTCAAAGTGATTGACATAACCTTTCCATGCATGGCTATGTTGTATAATTTAATCATTTTGTCATTCAATATTCTAATTGGACAGAGTATGGATATAGTGTTTACTCTTATCATCCAATCATGTTCGTTTTTATTAATTAGTAATTGATTTATAATTGAAATTTGAAAACACTTTTTTCAAATGTCAATTCACTCTAGCCAGGGAATTCCATAAATCATATTTAATCAAGAACAATAAAATATTCTCTCTAATTACTTTAGAGTGACGAATCCTATATTGACTTACTCAACTATCTCTATGTGGCTCATACTATATCCAGTTACTACCGACTGAATTATCCTAAGACGATTCATAAGTAGCATCAAAACATAGTAATCTCACATGAGATATCTCGGTAATCTCAAGTTTGAGGATCAATTGTACAACCATCATTATGAGATAATCCATAGACATATAAGTAATATTCCATCCGGAATTCTCGTAATTAGGTCAGTTCAGTGACTTATTTTCTAATAATCACCCACACATTAGTTTAAGTATCTCCATACTTTAATTTTTGAGATCAATTACTTTCTTCATAAGAAAGAAACATAATGTGTGCTAGTTTTATCGTTTCAACAATATCTTGTCTTAATGAAACTACAACTAGGAACATTTAGGAATAATACATAAGTGTAAATTGAATCTCATAATTGTGATCTTATCATAATTTCAATTACACAATAATTATTCCAAGGATTTTACCTTTAGTATTAAAACATAAAATATTAATTAAATTAATACATAAAGATAAATAAAGCCTTTTCATTAATTAAAATAATGTCATATATTAATTTGCATCCAATTGATTGGCTGTAAGGGCATAAACTAATATAACTTTCTTCATTAAAATCAATATCTCTACTAATTACAATCTTCTCATTGGTAAGATTAAACAACTTATAGTCCTTAGAATTAGAGTTATAGCCAATGAAGACATGTTTTTCGCTTTTGTCATCTAACTTCGATATCATCTCTTTAGGAACATGAGCATATGCTATACTTCCAAAATTTCGCAATTAAGAAACACTTGGCTTCTTATCGCTCCAAGCTTTTTGAGGAGTCATCCCATAAACACTTCTAGTCGGGGATAAGTTAGATAAGTATATAGTGCAAGCGACAGCTTCGACCCAAAACTCCTTAAGCATATTCTTGATCTTTATTGTGCTCCTTGTCGTGTTGAGAATAGATCTATTCTTACGTTCCACAACTCCATTTTGTTGTGGAGAGTATGGAACCGTAAGAAAATGATGAATGCCTTTAGCTTCGCAAAATTTTTTGAACTCCAAGGAAATGAACTCTCCACCTCTATCCGTCCTCAAAGATTTGATGACAAATCCACTCTCATTTTCAACTTAGGCTTTGAACTATTGGAAAATTCCAAAAGCTTCATCATTCCTATTCAAAAAATAAACTCAAGTTTTGCGAGAAAAATCATCAATGAAGAGTAAGAAATCGTTTGGCTTACCATAAGAAGATGGCTTGATTGGGCCATAAATATCGGCATAAACAAGTTGAAGTGGCTTGATGGTTCTCGTGGTGGACTCCTTTGGAAAAGGCTTTCTCACTTGCTTTCCCATGACACACCCTTCACATAATTGATTAGGTTGAGTAATGAGAGGCAAATCATTCACCATATTCTCCTTTGCTAATAAATTTAATCCTTCAAAATTTAGATGACCAAATCTCATATGCCAAAGCCAAGAGAAGTCTTTGACACATGTATTCAAGCATCTTGGCCGATCAACATTGACATTGAGCTTGAACATTTTATTCTTTGACATAGGTACCCTTGCTATTAAGTTGTGTGCTTCATCTTTCAAAGTGCAACAAGCATCTTTTAAATGGATATCATATCCATTTTCTAGCAATTGTCTCATAATCAAGATATTTGCTTTCAAAGAAGGAACATAACGGACTTGTGAAATAATTCTATGACCACCATTTTTTGTAAAGACAAGAATATCACCTTTGTCTTCAATTGAAACTTTTGAATAATTGTTAAAAACAATTTCTTCTTTTTTCTCATCAAGCTCTATGATAGCTCCTTATTGTCACTCATATGGTTGTTAGCATCAGTGTCAAGATACCATAAGAATTTATTTTCTTCTCCTTTGTTAACCAATAACAAAAGTAATTCTTCTTTTTCTTCTTCTTCTTTCATTTCCACAAGATGAGCCTCTCTTTGGTTGCTAGTAACACTCCAACATTCATAGGAATAATGACCATATTTGTGACAATTATGACATTGAATATTATATTTGTCATACCTTCTTCCTCCTCCTCTCCTATAGTAATAGCTTCCACGTCCTCTTGAGTTTTGAGATTGTTGGCTTGACTCTTCACTGTTAAAGTGATGTGTGCCTCTTCCATGACCACGATGATTTCTACCTCTTTCATAGCCTTGACTACGACCTCATCCTCTTTGTCTTCCTTGTGAGCTAGTGGATTCTTGCTTCTTGTCTTTCAAAGAGACCTTTGCTTGAAAGACTTGAACTAGTGGCTCCTTCTTCTTCAATCTTTCTTCATAAGCTTGCAAGGATCATTGTAGTGCATCAATAGTCATGGCTTTCCAAATCTTGAGATTGTTTAACAGCTACGGCAACAAGGTCAAATTTTGAATCAAGAGTACGAATAATTTTCTCCACAACATGAACATCTTCCAAATTCTTGCCATATCTCCTCATTTAATTGGTAGTTGCCAAGACACTTATGAAATAGTCATGGATGGATTCGTTCTCTTTCATGTGCAAGGATTCAAATTCTCCTCTCCATGTTTGAAGATGCACCTTTTTCACCTTGTCAACTCCTCCATGGGCCTTTTGAAGAATCACCCAGGCTTCCTTTGATTTTGTTGCATTTGACACTTTTTCAAACATTTCATCATTCAATGCCACATGAATGATGCTAAGAGCATATTGATCTAATCTATGATTCTTTTGTAACGTGTTCCTTTGTTGTTGATTCAAAGCTCTTTCATTTTTCGATTTATCATATCCTTGTTCTACTATTTCTTATGCATCTTAAGAGCCAAGAATCGCCTTCATACACACATACCACTTATCATGATTTTCTTTTGTAAGTTTGGAGAATGAAACAATGGAATTAGACATCTTCAAAATAATATAGCTCTGATATCAATTTGTAGTAAATATGGGAGATAGAAAGATAAAGGAGAACAATCAAACAATCTAAATAACTTACTTGGTTTAAATTTCTTGTCCTATTTTAGAAATGAATCAGTACATGATATTTATAAATACATAAGGCATCTTCTTGAAACACACAACTCTTAAAAAATAAGATAATAAACGCAAGATATATGCATAAGAAATATATAATAATTATCAAAATACATGAATCAAGTTTAATTAAATTGCATTTTTTAAGACATTTGGGCCCGACAACTTTGATGAGATGTTATGTCCTGAATCAACA
Source organism: Erythroxylum roraimae (assembly GCA_027568915.1). Taxonomy (NCBI): domain Eukaryota; kingdom Viridiplantae; phylum Streptophyta; class Magnoliopsida; order Malpighiales; family Erythroxylaceae; genus Erythroxylum; species Erythroxylum roraimae. The sequence continues at coordinate 23,486,991 of JAOSBL010000007.1, forward strand.
ATTCATATATTAATATAACATCAACTAACACCAAAATTTAGTTTTAAATTAAGTTCCGTGAGTTCCCGAACAACAACTGTGTTCAGATGTGATTGTCCTGATCAGATTTTCCAGTCGCTGTTCGTGATTGATCTTGCTCCTATGGTTACTGTGAATGGAAACGTTAGATTGAACACAGTTTATCCTTATCCAAACCGACTCTGTAGCAGAAATTGACGTGTCAGTTCGCGAGCCTTCTATGTCTGTCCTGTCAGTTGCTCAATCAAGCCATGTGTCACTTCAGATTCCATACCGCTCTAGAACTCTCTCCTCGTCCTTAATTCCTTCTTTTGTAAGCACTAACCCAACACCTTTTTATCAAGAAACCAATAGCTGCAATCTCCTGGAAAGTATCTCGACGCTGATACAATTACCATCATGGCTTTCAGATCAACGGTATGAAGCTTTAAGATTTTCTTGATGGCTGCGTTAGCTCACTGTCTGATTACTCAATTTATATATCATAAGGTCTCTGACACTAATGATTCGTGCAGGGTTATTGGAAATCAATGGTCGGTCGCCTAAGATCGACCACAACATACGCTACCTCCACCACGCCAAAGCTGAAGGCGTATGCTCCGAGTCCAACAGCTGAGTTGGGATCATCTCAGCAACGGAAGTCCAATTGGCAAAAGGGTGAGTTCGTGCCTGTTTATGTAGCCATAGGGATGATAATCCTCTCCACGTCTCTTGGTCTGTTCACAGCAAAGCATCAGATGATGCATTCGCCGGGTGTTAGAGTGAAGAAGAAGACGAGAGAGACAATTCCAGAGTTGGTTGACCCTGACAGAGTGATGGACGAAGCTGACAGGTTTGTGAAGAAATCGTTCTTCAGGAAAGTGGGTCATGTGCGGGAGTTTGAATCGGGGCTTCGAAGCACCCCTCACAAAGATGCTTTCGCTCATGGCAAGCCTAAAGCTGAGACTCTGAGGTCTATTGGGGTTGATCCTCAACAGCTTTAAGAGCAAGACTGAATCCGGGAGGGTAACTGTGGAGCCTGTAGTCGAAGTGGGATGTGATTGAGAATAGACTACCTAGAGACTAAAATAATGTGGAGCTCTTGTACATAAGTTTCTATGAGGTTTTTGTATCATTATAGTGATATTGACATAATGCCAAGAGGAGGAATGTAGTAATAGGATGGCATTTTGGTCACTGGGTACTAGTTTGGTAAATGTAAAATTTGAAGATATTTTAAATAAAATTGACTTGTATGAAATTGATAATTTTTGGATTATTTATTTTGAATTTAATTAGATTTTGGCTGTTTAAATTTGATTTGAGTTTTTTTTTTATTGTATTCCGAATATAAATTGTTTATTTAAGTCTCTGATTTGTTTCAAATGCAAAATATTTATATTTTAATTTTGATTGTCATGTTGTTGTTATCACAAATAAAAAAATAAATTAAAATTTATTATTATTTTTAATAATAATGATTAATGATACTAAAATTTTATAATAAAAATGGCTTAATATTATATTTTGTTAATTTTTAATTTAATGAATCACTAAAAGAATAAATTAAATCGTCACGAAATTACTTGAATTTGGACACTAATTAGGATGAAATTCAAAATTGTTTCTAAAGGAGATTCCTAAATCAGGAGAAGTTTCGTTTCACTTTCAACTCTTGGCAGTACGCAGCTTGTCATTTGAGAATCCTGAGCCAAAGGTCAAAACTGATATTGAATTTAAGTTACAACTTGTACCTAATTATTCTTGTGACCCTTGTTAGATGGAATGAGCTAACATTCCTGAAAGTATCCCACTACGGTTCAAAGAACTTGGCGTGAATTTCTTTGCTCAGGAACTTGGAAAAGTAAGGAAAGGTGAGCATAGTACTGATTTTACTAAACAGGAGGCTTAGCTGCATTGCAATTGGTTGGTCAACTGTTAAAACGTTTTTTTCCAGATATAATAGGTGGTCCCGGACTCGGGATCTTCATCTGGATTTCCATGCGAAGGTTCCTGTTTGTGGTTCAGGAGCAACCCTGAAAGGATTTTGAGGGATTGGTCTGATGTATTACTGGTTGGAGAAGCCTCCACTCTCCCTCAAAGGCTTCCGGCATCAAATTATGGCGATGTTGGAAGCCTACTAGGGAGACTGGAGGCTTGTTCTCCAACCCTGATGACTCGTTGAACTGCATGTACGAGTTCTTCATCAGAAAATGAGGTTCTGTGTGGTGAATCGGTTCATCAGCCATAGTGTTTCATGAAACTTCTGGAGGTAAATTAGCAGCTTCTGCATCTTTCAATGGTTGATTTTGATTAGTTTGTTCGATACTGTCTTATCCTTGTTTGCATAAATCAGTACCTTGCAGTGCTATGATGCTAGTTTATATACGAAAAAGTCCCCGATCACCTTCTACAGAGGCGTAATCATCAAGGGAGCTTTTCAGTTCATTTATGTCTGCACTAACCTTGTAGCAAAATTAAAAGCCTGCTGCTTTGTTAGAATTCAGATCCTGATACTGTTTATGCAATTCAATATGCCAAAGAAACAATTATGCTTTATGATAAAGCTGATTAAAAGCCATTAACTCAACTGTCGATGCTTTTGAATGAAGCATATATCAACTTTCTTAATTGTTTATAGCGTCTCCAGGTTGATCATTTCATGGTAGGCAGCTTCCAGGATTCCTACAAAGTACGAGCTCACAGCTCAAAACTAACTACTCAAGATCGAACCCCGCCAATTTCTAGTAAAATGGTAACTGAAATTCTAGTCAAGCCTTGTATAGTTTGTTTCACGAGAATTAAGGAGCTCATGCTACAGGGTTGAAATTGTGACAGAGCATGTAGGTTCTGTACACTTTAGCTGTTAAATAAAAAGGAAGGGGCTAACACCAAAATTGTCCTTGAATCCTCAAAAGGGGGAAAATTACATGAATCCAGGGCGCAACTAGAAGTCCTTGTGGTTCAAATCCTGAAAGAGGACACACTGCAGGAAACCAGGGTGCAATTACCAGTTCTTGTTCAAATCCTGAAAAGGGACAATTGCAGGAATCCAGGGTATGCAACGGACAGTTCGTCACAGCATCGTTGTACTGCTATCCCAAGCCTCAGAACAAACATTATGATGAATGAAGGCTGCCAACAATTACGTACTCTGCAGAGAAAGAGAATAGTTTCAGCGATGACTGCTAAGAAGCAGAATATCTGAAGAATCTACAGATCGACACATTTGTGGTAGCTAAACTCAAAATTTTAAGTGCAATGTACAATACAATGTTTTGTTGACTAATTCCATCCAGCTTGGAATCAATTCTTCTCAGAACTTTGTTCTGTGCTACTGCGTTATGTGTATGCCAATTGAGTACTTCATCAGATGGATTTGAGACTGGTATACCATGTGAAGTAATTCCTGTAGCTCTGATATACGGGTTAGAGATAACCCTCTGTGATTCATCAGTACTCCGTGAAAGTTGAGGAAAGTTATCTTCTTCTAGCCTGACTACCATACAAGGCATAGGAGTAGGAGGTTGAACAGGAATTGCTGGCAAAGATCTGCAAGATCCTTCAGTAGATCTGCATGTTGTAGACGATCTGAGCATCTCCCTTAGAGACTTTGGTCTGGATCTCTCTATCTGTAGCATGAGACCATTATGATCGTCTTGATCTGGATCCTCATCTTAAGGAGAATAATCACGAAAAGGCAAGCACCGAAGTTTGGGCTTGGATTTCTTCTTCCTTCTTTGTTGATATCTTGGATCATCGTCATCTGTGTCTGACTCAGGATTGAGACAGATCTCACAGTCTGGTTCGCACGTGGATGGGTCGATATCCCATACAAAATGTCCACGATGATGACTTACATAGACTGGATCTCCATTAGATTTGAAATAATGAATAGGAGGACCGTCTTTACCTTCCGTATGTGAGAATACGGGCTGGATCTTAAGGTTTTGTGCCCCAAATGATAGATCTGCTGTTTGTCTGACCAGATCTATTCTTTGTCTTGTCAGATCTGGTTGCTCAATGGGCTGGATCATCAAGATGGGTCCTAATGTAGATGGACCAGGCATGTCGTCGCTAGATCTGCTATAGATGGATTTGACTGAGCCATCTCTCAGAGTCTGCAGAATCGGAGGAGTTGTTGTATGAAAGGAATGTCGATGAGGCGCATGGAATACCTTCTGGTAGTTGGTAATCCATTCAGTTGGCATCAACCTTTCAAGCTCCTGGGCAGGTAACTGCTTCGGGATCTGAATGATCGTTGTCTGGTTGTTAGCAACATCAACAACCATGAATAGTGCATCCGAAGTAGAATTTAGAAAGTATAAATCCAAGGCATGATTCTGCAGACGATAGATCATCTGGTGATGAAGTGTAGCCATGATGGCTGTCGGATCTTGATCTGCTCCAGTGATCTGGATTTGAACTTGAAGACGTTCAGATAGAGTAGGATCATCCAATCTGATGTTGAAATCAAGCGCTATGGTCAAAATAACACTCCCTTTGTCAAGAGTTGTCAGCAGAGTACCGATCAACGCATTTTGGTACGTTGTGTAGGCTGTGTCAAGAAGTGAAATCCTGACTATAGCAGGAATTCCTTTCCTTCCATGTAAGGTGAGGACAAGTCATACTGCTCCCACATGGAGATGTGTATGAGACTGATCTCTCCAAAAGGCTATGAGGTCTTTCGGGATTTCAAGCTTCACATACTGCTTTGTTGTTGTAGATCTGAGACCACACTGTTCCAATTTGGAACTTTGGATGATTTCCTTCACACGAGGTCTAGAAGTAGAAAGCACACTCCTAATACTTCTCGTCCAAGAAC
>JAOSBL010000007.1:23491912-23505276 GCA_027568915.1 Erythroxylum roraimae
AGAAAGAATAATCAATTTGTTGGGGAGCCACCACTTCACTGGTAAAGACCAAACCCTCATCTTCGTCCCCCTCAATAGATAAGTTAATCATCTCGACAGAAGCAGCATCGTCCTCCGCCATTAGAAAAGAATTGAGAAATCACGATCAGAACGATTAGAAATAGGCTTGCATAGAGCAAAGACAAAAGCTCTCATATAGAGAGAAAGAACTGCCGTCTAAACCCTAGATGAGATAACTAGGTTTTTTTTTATCTCTTGTTGTTTTCACTTTTAACATGATTTAACAGAATTTATTTGACATAACCAGAAGATAGAGTAAGAATATGCTAACTTCCAATCCATTAGTTTATAATCGCCTGGAGAAACATCTGATTCACTAGCACTTCTGGTTCTGATATGATCATTTTATCATGATTTCGGAAGATTAACTTTCTCTGAATTCTCACCTCATTGGTTGTCCTTTAGCAAATTAATTTCCAGGCTCTGTCAGGTGTTCCAGAAAATCAAAGCACCTTACCAGTTAGCTTGAATTTGATGGATTTCAAGATGACACTGGCTTACTTTCCTTCTGGATAGACATGATGTGGCCAACTTCAACAAATTACAACTTACAATGTTAATGTTTTGAAGCATTCAAATTAAACCTTAAAATTTTCAAAACTTTCATAATAAAGTTTAAATGGACGAAACTTTAATGTCATATTAACATATATTTTTTAAATAAAAAAAGATTCATTATCACTTACAATGGGGTCTATAGTTACACATATTATATAGTAGGTCCCACTTATCACGTAACAAGTAGGACCGTAGTTATACATTTTGAGTATCATTTGTCATGTGACAATGATCCCACTTTTTAAATAAAATAAATAATAAAAAATAATACAATGTCAATGACATTTAATTGATGAAAGTGCATTTCACTTGTCACGTGATAGTAGAATATACTTTTATTTTCAAAAATAAAAAATAATGTCGCGTTAGTATTAATGTAACATTTAATTTATGAGAAATTAACACTATTAAATTTTTCATCAACTTAGGCTCTATTTTGAAAGCATTTTAATTCAATTTCAACGCTTCAAAATGTTAGGGCTTGTTCTGTATTTTAACGTAAATATTAGATTCAAAATATACTTTTTCACTCGTGTACCTTTTCGGGATGAATAAAAGCAAATCAACATAATTTTCATGATATTACATTTTCAGGAGCTTTTCCATTCAAGAAGTTAAAAAAGAGTAGTTAAAATCATATAAATGCATATGTTGAAGTAAAATTTTCAATTAATTTGAATAATTAATTTATTAAGTAATTTATTCAAAATTTGTGATTTTAAAGATTATTTTGAACTCCAAAGATAATTATTATATATTTATCAAATATGTAAAATAACAAATTAGCATAATAATATTTTTTCTAAGAGAAATATAAAATTTCCAACACAAGTCAAATAACTTAAAGGAACTTTATAAAAGCAGTTATATTAACAATTATTTGAATTTTAATTAATTATAATTTATAAATTTATCATATGATTAATGAATTATTATATATTTTAAGATTTTATGAAATATTATTTAAAAATTAGGTTATGATGATGCATCATATTATGAATAATTGAATGAATTGGATTGAATGTTTGTTCAAAATGATTTAATTAATAAAATTTGTTGTTAATGATCTAATTAATTAAATTTTTTCTTTATGTGCATATCAATTTAACAACTATATAAAAATAATATCGTTTTCTTTTTTAATAAAAATAAAAAAAATCAAGCACTTTTGACCAAATCGAACTTGAGCTCAACTATTTGGGCCTAGCGCCGTCTCGAACAAAATCTATCATGTCGGGCCGAACTAACCAAGCCCATTTTTGTCCGGACGTAACTCACCAATTAGCGTCCCTAAGACAAAGTTAATTTTCCACAATTACAAATATAAAATTTAATCCGTAAATCCGATCAGTCAAAAATACTGCATGTCTTTTTTTTTTTTAGTTTTTTACAAAGTACCGTAAGAAGGTCTCAATTACAAGAAGATAATTTTAAGTCATTCGTACTAATCCCCCGTGTTAACGTATCAATGTCAGTTTAGGAATGTAGACTTGCTGACAGTCTGACGTGGTGATAAGTCATTGGTACACTCGACGTGTTACTTGTTCCGATTGGCAGACACAAGGTGATGAACAGACATTCCAGATCTAAGCATATGTATTATAAAATATCCCAATTTCAAGAAGATTTGGATTTATAACATGTTCTCGAAGCTCTTGAGATAGTTATTGGATCAAAAGATCATTTCATCCACGTAGAGAGAGCTCTAGGGTTTTCACAGAGAAAGTGGTTATGGGAGAAGCCAAACGCGTTTCTCTACGGTTGACTCTTCTCTTTCTGGTAGCTTCTAGTTGCTTCTACCAGCTTCGCGCCTCCGACGACGATACGGTAAGTAACTGGTTTCCATGAATCTCACTGTGATTATGAGTTTTGTTTTCATTGGTGTGTAATATCTTTGTATGTGACTGAGTTTATGAGTGTGAGTGGTGGATTTGATGGTGTAGGTCTTCTACGAATCGTTCGACGAGTCGTTCGATGGCCGATGGGTTGTTTCCGAGAAGAATGACTATCAAGGTATCTTATGTTGCTTCAGATCTCGTCTTTAGCTGAAATAAAATGCGTAATTATTTCAGAATTTTGCTTTTGGAGCTTTAGTGGCTGTTGTTTGATAATTTGTGTCCCCTGTGTGATATGAATTGTTTTAGGTGAATAGTGATAGTTTTCGTATATATTTTTACTTTTTTTCCCTCTTAAGTGGACTAGTACGCCGTTATTTCGTGTTTTTGCTGTTTATGCGAAATGTCTGCTTTTTGATCGGTAGGTAGGTTCATGTCTTCTGGTTGTGGCAGGTATTTAATGCATCTAGCAGCAGGAAAAGGAAGGATTACATGATTAGTTAAATTATAATAAATGTGCGAGAAATGGGGAATGTGGAGATTTTGGAAGCATATTGTTTACAATTCTAACCATTTATAGTTGAATGTCATCTATTGGTTATGACATTCTTGTAGATGATGTTCCTTATCCCAGATTCGTGCATCTCTTAAAATTCTGTTAATTCATGTTTGAGTATATCCAGCTTTGTACTTATTGGTGCTGGTATTTTCATCTTGTGAAAGGTGTGTGGAAGCACTCAAAGAGTGAAGGACATAATGATTTTGGGCTTCTTGTGAGTGAGAAAGCTAGGAAGTATGCTATAGTGAAGGAGCTTGATGAACCGGTTAATCTGAAGGATGAAACTATTGTCCTTCAATTTGAAACTAGATTTCAAAATGGACTTGAATGTGGTGGTGCATATCTGAAATACCTGAGGCCCCAGGATGCCAGTTGGACAGCTAAGGAGTTTGACAATGAGTCCCCTTATTCAATTATGTTTGGACCCGACAAATGTGGAACCACGAACAAAGTTCATTTTATCATGAAGCATAAGAATCCAAAGAGTGGGGAGTATGTTGAGCATCATCTTAAGTTCCCACCTTCTGTCTCTTCGGACAAGCTTTCTCATGTTTACACTGCCATTTTGAAACCTGACAATGAGCTTAAAATTTTGATCGATGGGGAGGAGAAGAAGAGGGCAAATTTCCTCTCATCCGAGGATTTTGAGCCTCCTCTAATTCCTGCCAAGACAATCCCTGATCCTGATGATAAGAAACCTGAGGATTGGGATGAAAGGGCAAAAATTCCTGACCCTCATGCAAAGAAGCCAGATGATTGGGATGAGGATGCACCCATGGAAATTGAAGATGAAGATGCAGTGAAACCAGAAGGATGGATGGACGACGAGCCTGATGAGATTGATGATCCTGATGCCACAAAACCTGAAGATTGGGATGACGAGGAGGATGGTGAATGGGAAGCGCCAAAGATTGACAACCCGAAGTGTGCAACTGCCCCGGGTTGTGGGGAATGGAAGAGGCCAAAAAAGAGAAATCCTGCTTACAAAGGAAAATGGAGTGCTCCACTTATTGACAATCCAGCTTACAAAGGTATTTGGAAGCCTAGGGAGATTCCCAACCCCAACTACTTTGAGCTTGACACACCTGACTTTGAGCCCATTGCTGCTGTTGGGATTGAAATCTGGACCATGCAAGATGGTATCTTGTTTGACAACGTCTTGATAGCAAAAGATGAGAAGGTTGCAGCAACCTACAGGGTTACAACGTGGAAGCCTAAGTTTGATGTTGAGAAGGAGAAACAGAAAGCTGAGGAGGCAGCTTCTAGCACAGATGTTCTTGCTGGCTTCCAGGTAATGAATTCTGCAAGTCACCATTTGTTCCTGTGTTTTGTTCTTTTTTCTCCTTGATCTGACATTTCGTGTAAATTATGCAGAAGAAGGTATTTGACCTCCTGTATCAGGTTGCGGATATTCCTTTCTTAAATGCACACAAGGAAAAGATTCTTGTAAGTCATATATCATCTTCTTATTCAAGAATTTGTCAGACATTTATGGATGGACCTAATTTTTGAACCCAATTCTGTAGGATGTCATTGACAAGGCAGAGAAGCAACCAAATCTCACCATTGGCATTCTAGTCTCCATAGTGGTTGTGATGTTCAGTATTTTGTTAAAGATAATTTTTGGTGGCAAGAAGCCAGTAAGTTTCTTATCAAATCTTCTCATGTTCTCATATATGTGCTTGATTTGCATCATAAAGTTAGTTCTCTTGAGCTTTTATATGGTTTAAATTCGTCTCATCATGTCTTAACCATCTGGGGACATAGGTCAAACCCGAACCCGAGCCCGAGCCCGAGCCCAAACCCGAGCCTGAACCTGAACCCGAACCAACTTCAGAGACATCTAACCAGGAGGAAAGCGGCAGTGGTGAGAAAGCAGAAGAGAATGAGGACAATGCCGTCGCCACAACCGCACCACGCAAGAGGGCACAAAGGCAGGCCTGAGAATTGAGGAGGTTTAGAAGGGCGTTTTCTTGAACTTTTGGTAAAATTACATAAGCTTAGTTGTTTTTCGTAGTTTGACTAATGGCTATTCCTATTTTTGAACATGAAAGATGATGTATGAAGAGTGTAAATGACATTTTATCTATCATCAGGCTGTGATAGTTCCTTTCCTACCTCCAAGAACAGCTTTTGTTTCTCTACTTACTGATTTTTCAGGTAGTTGACTGAAAAATGAAAACATATATTGATTTGTCAATTCAGTTCATCCAAGTTTTGTCTTTCCATTCTATACCGTCCATTGCGCTTCTTCCATGACTCTTCTGTTCAACATGTTCATGTTCCTTCAATGCATATTATAATCGTGTTGCTAATCAAATGTAATTCATACTAGCCTTCGGTTTTCTCATGTTGTTCTATTATTCAGTTCTTGAAGAGAGGAAGTTAACTTTTTTCAAAACGAGATAGTATGAAATATCATCAATGATGCTCCAAAAATATTAAAAACTTGGAACCAAGTATGAATTTTGACTAATTCATTGGCTTACCAAAATTGATTTAATTATAAATTTAAATTTAAATTTTGTCAACTTAGATTTCAATTTATTAATTTTAAATTGTTAAATTAATTTAACTTGAAAAAAATCTTTCAAAGGTCATATTCAAACTCTTTTAAGGTTTTAAATTAGGTTAGATGACATTACCCAAATCACATTGAGATTACTTTTTTGTTATGATTGTTCGGCTGAATGATTGTTTTGTTTTGAAAGGTAAAATTTTAAAGATTGTGTTATTAAAAAATGATTAATTTATTCATTAATCAGCTAATTTTTATAAATTAATTAATTTTTATAAACTAAAATTAATTAATAATTTTTAATTTTTTACTGAATAAAAATAATATTTTTAGTTATATTTTACATTATTTAATCTAATATTCATTAATCCTTTTAAATCTAAAACTTCTTATTTCTTAAGATTGAATTTTGTAATAATTTCAATTGGTTGGGCAAGCTTTAATTTCACCATATGCCTGAAAAGCCTATTTAAGGTCCGTTGCTCCAAAATCAGGTGAGCTACTCCTACTACGGAGTGAAGAAATGCGAAACTCCTGTACAACCATCGTTTCCAAACAAAGACAATAATATAAAGAAAGATCACAAGGAAGCCTACTCCATTCAAATACCAAGAACTGTTTATCATGATTCTACATTCCAAAACTGGAGCCCATGGGTGAAGTTCACCTTATTATGACAATGTATATGTGATAAAAATAATAATCAACTAAAAAAATAAACAAAACTCAAGTTTCATGCTGCAAATATTTCTTGTGTTTCTTTTCAAAACTTATAAAAAAAAGAGCATCTTAAGGCCCCCCCTACAGTTCTCATTTTTCTTAATTTAACCATGTTTAGGGAAATGGTTAATTTACCGACGGCCACCACCAGGCTTTCTAGCCGGAGGAGCCATGTCCTCATCATCAGACTGGACATCTCCATATACCCACATCCCACGCCTACCAGACCTTGCTTCATCCTGGAACTTCTCCAAGTTATCAAGAGCCACCTGCCTTTCCTTTGGTTCCCACTTTCTCCTCTTTTCTATTCTAGCAAGACCCTCCTGGAAAGTAGCAGAAAAATCATATTATCAACCAGATTACAAAAGCATAAACAGAAAGTAACATATCAACAATCTAAACCATCAACTTTGGTTACGGCTCAATCATTATGAATGAAAATGATATTGGAACTATAATACATATGTGACGGCATGTGGTCATTTTAAATGCAATTATATTATATTATCCTGTGGATTGAACCATTAAACAAGAACCATAATATTGGGACCAACTTTACCAAAACCCATGTCAGTTTCACTTAAAAAATATTGCTGCTATGAGCAATAGATAGCTATATATATATACAATAACGGGAAACCTTACACGGAGTACAATGCATTCCTAGTCTAGTCTATACCCGCACAGTAAATATATGGGTTATAAAAATTGTACCTGAACCATGGCAGCATTTATGCTAATCTCTGCATCCACAGCAACAAGGGTTACAACAACAATGGGCCCAGTTCCTTGCCCTTTAACTTTTCCTCCAGAAAGATCCCTCTCCTCCACCTTTGCTCTAAACTCTTTTGAACTGCTCAAAGTCTGAGCACTTAGATACTCAGCTGCTTCAGGACCACAATCCTCTTCCAAGTTTGGAACCTTGACATAAGCTAGGCTGCACAGCTGAGCAAGACCAGGGGCAGATGACACCGCAGGGTCAAGAGGCCGTAACCTACCGTATGGAACCTCCTCCTGGTTTCCATAGTCGATGTAGAATACTTCAAACTTGTCGTTCACGGATTCAACAGCCCCACGTGGTGCATTCACAATCTACACATGCACAATATATTCAATTGGCTTGAAAGGAGAAGGATTTAGAGAGAGAAATAAATTAAAGGAAAAACAGCGATTTAGTACACGGCAGGCAAAACTTCCATATATCCCAGTTTTACAAATAAGAATATGATATGTAGGGGCATATTGAGCTAATAAAACAACCCACAAATATTCACATAGTAGCCAGAATTAAATTAATAAAGCATCTAAAATCAGATTGGGATGAAATAAACTACAAGGATGACCCTCACCATTGCTCGGTTCCATGAATTATCTGCACTAAACTGAGCAAGTACAATATCACCCTTCTTAGGATTGAAAGCTCCTATTACAGGAGCATCCTGTAGATTCAAGGATGCCAACTGTTGTTGAATAGATGCAACTTTTTGATCCCCAACTGCTTGGACATAAAACTTTCCACCACCCAAGACTTCTGTAACTACTACCTGTAGAGATAAGATGTGTAAGAAAAATTACTTAAACCAAGCATGCTCTCCAATCAGATGTAAGAAACAATCACCTTCAACACTTCTTTCTGTTTGCTTTCAACAGCTGGACCATTAGAAACAACTTCCTCTCCTTCAACATAGTTCTCCCAAATCTGAAAAAGAAGACAATCAGTTGCATTATCACAAGCAAATTCTAGGTAACAAACAAATGGCAGAGTCAAATGTCCTTGCTTCTTACTTTCAGCTTCTGTGTTTTGGCAGATTTCTCAGCCTGTTCAAGAAGATGAGCATCAGGGATCCTGTCAGTACCAAAGGAAGTCTGCAACTTTGCAAGGCCAGCTTCAAGAAGTGTCACTGCCACATTAGTCCTCGACTCCCACAAGGATCCCAAGAATGTTCCAGTTCTGTCAACAGTTTCCACTTCAATCTGCATTCAAGATCAACTAATCAAATGGAGGAAAGTAATCCAGCCATGAAAAAAAATGTGCTTAAAGAAGGAGATCAATACCTCAACATCTCTTTGCATTATTTTCCGTCTCATGAACGCAATTGCTTCATCAGCATAGGGTTCACCACGGCCAGGGCATCGAACACCAGAGAATGAAAAGGCAATGCTGCATGTTTCCTTTGGGATCAACAGTTTAAAACGATGACCGCTGAGGACATACTCCACCACAGCAGAACTCCTCCTGCTTCGATGCAGAAATGGTAAGAAATCCCTTGCTTTCTTGACCGATGCCTGAATGAAGCTCATTTAGTAAATCAACTGGACCTCATAGGGTAGAGAGAGCATCCAAAAAGGATTAGTATACTCACTGTGGTAAGGTCTGTTATATGCATGACTGGAGGATCCCTGGCGGAATGAATCCCTTTCTTCCCAGAAATAGCACGTGATTCAGCAGCAAGGAGGGCATCATAATAATTTGATCTCTCCTCAAAGTCTCTATGTCTAATCACAGTTCCAAAGCCACGGGAAACTACAAGCTCAGCAACATTAAACCCTTGATGAGAACCTGTGGTGGATGGTGCTGATGAAGTTTCATCTCCATCACCCTTGGTGGGAGATGAGAGGAAGACCGAACCAAAATCCATCACTCTAGAGTCTCCAGGACCAGTGGTAGCTGAAGGTACATCTCCCATCACAACCTTCCTTGAATACTCCATTTGGACATTTACCTAAAAAATAAACGAGTTAACATCATAATACCGATAATAACAACTTTCAAGGTTCACTAAAAGAGATGCATCTTCATACTTGTCGACCAATAAGGCGCGTTCTCAAGAATTCCTTGGCTTCTCGAGCATAGGGAGCAGGTTTTTCATCTCTACGAGGATTGCCCATTTTTGGACACCTAATACTTGAAAGATTTACTCTCCTCTCAGCCAAAGGACTACCAAAGGGCACAGAATCGTCAGCCACGATGATACAGTCACCACTCACAGCCTCCACCACCTAAAGAAAACCCAAATGTTATCTTTTCATTAAAATAAAGGGAGCTAAAATCACATCAAAATTTTGAGAACCCACTACCTTTCCAGTGAAATTCTGGTCATGAATGGCCTTCGAATTAGTTGCAGGAGGTACATAATTTGTCCAGAACTTCAAGCGGTTTTTCTTGGCCTGAAGCTCCGCAGCCTTCAACCGACGCTTGGCATCTTCTTCCATCATATTTGCACTCCATTCAACAAATTTAGCTAAACCCTACAATTAAGGAAAGTCGAGAAAGACAGAGAGATACAGAGAGAGATAGATTCAGAATCCTTATTCAATGAGTTTATTCATAATTGTTTAAAGTAAGCATGGTGTCTTGTATCACCAATGCCCCATTCTCTAAATACTTCACAATATGGAAGGTGAATGGCCAAAACTAGAATATTTCAAACCCCAACACATCATTGTTATCAGCTAAGACTGAGGCGCAAAGAAAGGAATAGCAACAACCAATGTTATGGAAGAAAAATACTTCAGTACATACATTTTCCACAAGCTCCAATGCCAAGTCATTTGCTGTATCCCCCTGTGGGTAATATACTGACCCAATCAAATTGCTGAATTTATCCACACCTTCCAGGACAATTCGAACCTAGAAAAAATATTTGAAGTTAACTTTTAGTAAAAGCATTCCATGGGTAGAAAATAACACAACACAACATTTCATTTCATTTTATTTACCTCTCTATTCAAAACACGAAGCTCTGTAAAATGTTTGGCCTCCAGACCAAATGGATCAGGAGCAACTTCAGCAGCTGTTGTTGAGGCCGCAAGTCTCTGTGCAGAATTTAAAGGGGCCCGAGGTTCAGATGCATCTCCATTCGTTTCTTCAGATGTGATCTCTGCTTCAGCAACAGTTTCTGCTGCGGCTCTTCTACCCATTGATGGAGACTAATATAAACACAAGAAAACAACATATATTAGATACTACAGTAATACTGGTAAAATAGTCGAGAAAAAAGAAGAACTAAAGATGCAGGATGAAAGGCAATGCACATACCTGGATTCCTGCAACAAAGACTTGGACAAACTGGAAGTCTGGCAGCAAATACACACGTATGGTGCTGCCATCACGAACTTGTTCTACAATACTTTGCATTGGCCTGCCCTTGTTTGCTGCAAGCAGACCCATGGCATCCAAGTTACTTGGATCCCCAATGGCAGAGGGAGGTAGATTTCTGATAGATGCCTCAGCAGCACCTGGCGTCTACAGCCAAAAATACAAAGATGCAACAAATTTTATCAAGGGATATGTTTCATTTAAACAAAAACACGAATTTGAAAATGAATTCTTTCTCGAGGTTATGATATCAAACCCAGTTTCTTAATATTAAAAGTTTCAATTATATGCTTCAGTCAGGACCCAAATGCTTCAAAGTTCTCCATCATGAAATGAGTAAATTTTAAAATGTACAAGTCATGTCAATTTTTTACAAGCAACACACATATTGCACCTTTTCCTGAACTCGTCGAACAGTATTCCTACAGATGTTTTCTTTTTAAAAAAGTAATATCATAGTGTACTGTGTAGCACCAAAACAATCATGGCACATACTAATAATGTGCATTACATTTCTATGGATTAGCCTGTTCCATGATTACTGGAAAAAAGAATTTTGTACACAGAACTGAGCTACCAGCAATAGATAATGAGTACCTGACTTTCAAATACCATCTTACATGCTTCAATTTATATACGCAAGCCCATATATTGTTTCTTATATCAAATGAACAAATTTGCACAAATCATTGTGTTTATTTACCAAAATAAAAGTATTTCAAACATCCTTTCCACACTTATAGATCACCTTTTCAACTCCTATAACAAATTATGAATGACGTCACAAAAGCAATCATGGAAAATTTTACAGATTACCAACTAAAAAGTATTTTATTGAAGCAAGCATATGAAAAACACAGGAAGCTTTAATAATGGAAGGGATAGAAAGTAATGATGAAGCAAGAGCAAGAGAAGCTAACCTTACTCCATCGACCCAGACCTTGTTGTTTAGCTTGTTCTTCAAGCTGTAGCAAGTCAGCAAGGAAAGGACTAGCTTCCCCTTTCTGTTGACCTTGCTCCCTCACCTATAAGTGGCTAAATTAATTAATACAGGCAAGAAGAATGAAAATTATATCTCAAGAGTCTCCAGGAAGGAAACAAAAAGGTACCTTTGCCCAACCTTCCGAAACAACAAGTACGGAAACATTCTTGTCGCCAAGAAAAACAGAACCGAATTCTCGACCAATAGATGGCACTGAGTAGTCCACCCTGAAAGTGACTTCCTGTTGAAAAAAATGAAAGTTATCAAGTTATACCCATCCAGCCAAATTAGGAAAGAGTTTAAGAAAGAATCATATATCAAAGACCAGCTGAACAGATAGAAATGGAGAAGGACCTGTCCGATGCAGAGCTTCCTCAGATACTCTCTGCTTTCCCAGGCAAAGGCCTCATCAACTCCACCTCTACGAGCCTAGAAGCAAAGGCATAAAGTCAAAACATTTAACTGTAATATGCGTGATGCTACTCTTTCTTCTAGTATAGCTTCAAAAGCACTTGCATGCAACATCTTGCCAACGATCATGCTAGGTCTAGTTGAAACAAAGCAATGGCTTTAATATGATCAAACTAGAAGATCGAAACTAGATGTTCGAAACTATAGTTTACAAAACTATATCACCATTCATCCATCTCTTCAGATGAGTAAATGAACAAACACACAACAAAATCAAAATCAATACTAAAATCACAAAGAAACATATTGGCATGGAAAAACAGCCATGAATTGCACAGAAATAACAACCAAATGAAAGACTTTACCAGTCTTGGAGCAATCAGAGATGACAAAGTGATGGTCTTTTCTGGTGGTGGCCCAGGCTTGTTGCTGGTCATAGCCATAATTACCAAGCAATCCCCTGAGGGAACAGCTTTCACTCTTCCTCTGTACCATCCAGTGGAGCCAGCTGTTGACGTTGCCATTTCAACAGCTAAGATCTAAACACAGAAAATTTTTATAACAACCATAAACCCCATTGAAGAGAAACTAGTAAAACCCAAAAACTGCAATATATCATGCAAAGTTAAATCTTCCATTGATTCAATACCATTATCCCCTGAACTGAATGCAATAACAACGTAAAAGATTTAAACCAAATATAAATCAAAATAGACAGAATGCAGAAAAATCCAAAATTTAGATCACTTATGCAAGAACACTTCCAGATCGATTACATCGAACTAATCCAAGCAGTTAAAATCTATCAAAAATAACACAAATCTCCACCTAGAACTGATCCAGGCAAACGCTCAAACCAATAGCTCGATCTAATCACTCGATCGCATCAATAAACGCATCACTCCATCAACATAACAAAATAAAACTACCAAACAAAAATTGAGAAAAACTGAAACTTCGAGCTAGAAATCTGCATTCACACACTCATAAACCTCATGAAACACGAGATGAAAAGAAGAGATCTGCTGAACTCAAGAATGGCGGTTACCTAGATCTCTCAATTGTGAATACTGATCAAGAAAATCTTAAGGAGAATAACGAAAAATCAGATTTTTTCTTGTGTTTCTTGGGTCTTTTTTGAGTTTACGACTGCAAGACGGCGGATGGAGGAAAATAGAGACTGACTCTGGTTGCCAGTTCTATAACAGAGACGGGGCCTTATATATAGGCGGATAAAGATATTAGATAGCAGTGCATGTACCCTTTCTTTTCAAACATATTACCGAAAATGCCATAATAATTATCTTTTTTAATTTTTTTATCTGATTACTGATGGGTCCACTGGAATCTAGCTATTGTGGGCCCCGCTTAAGTTAGAAGCACCTGCTCTGGGGACGTGATGACCTACTTTAGGGATGGCAATGGGGCGGGTATGCCATCCTCCGTACCCGCCCCATGAACCCGCTCCCACCTTCATACCCGCCTCATCTTCGTCGGGAATTTTTAAGGAACCCTCATACCCGTACTCGTTGGGGGTCGGGTATTCATCGGGTACCCGTTTACCCGCCTCTATTATATTATATAATAATATAATAATTATATTTTTATATAATAATTATATA
>JAOSBL010000007.1:23513355-23530968 GCA_027568915.1 Erythroxylum roraimae
AGAGAGAGCTAGAGCTTAGAAGAGACGGTCAAAGATGAGCCACTGAAAGTGGAAGGAGGGAGAGCAAGGGTTTAAAAACAGACCGGACCGGTCCGGTCCTGTTCGCTCGAAAAAGGTTGAACCGTCCGGTTTTTATACAAAGAGGTTATCAAGTGAAACCGAACCGGACCACTGACCGGTTCAAACTTTTTCCAGTCGGACCGGACAGTCTGAACCGGTTTTTAAAACATTGTAAATAGCTGAGATTAATGGGACAGAATAAGATACTATAATAATGAATTTAGAATTCCGTACCCCTGTATATAAAGCCCCGCGTCTGTTTTAGAACTTGAAAATCAGAGTTAGTCTCTATTTTCCTCGATCCGCCGTCTTGCAGTTGTAAACTCGAAAAAAGACCCAAAAAACACAAGAAAAAAAATCTGATTTTTCGTTCTTCTCCTTAAGATTTTCTTGATCAGTATTCACAATTGAGAGATCCAGGTAACCGCCATTCTTGAGTTTAGCAGATCTCTTCTTTTCATCACTTGTTTTCATGAGGTTTATGAGTGTGTGATGCAGATTTCTAGCTCGAAGTTTCAGTTTTTCTCAATTTTTGTTTGGTAGTTTTATTTTGTTATGTTGATGGAGTGATGCGTTTATTGATGCGATCGAGTGATTAGATCGAGCCATTGGTTTGAGCTTTTGCCTGGATCAGTTCTAGGTGGAGATTTGTGTTATTTTTGATAGATTTTAACTACTTGGATTAGTTCGATGTAATCGATCTGGAAGTGTTCTTGTATAAGTGGTCTAAATTTTGGATTTTTCTGCATTCTGTCTATTTTAATTTATATTTGGTTTAAATCTTTTACGTTGTTATTGCATTCAGTTCAGGGTATAAGTATTGAATCAATGGAAGATTTTAACTTTGCGTGATATATTGGTCGAGAATTCGGTTCTGTTTTCCTTGGCGACAAGAATGTTTCCGTACTTGTTGTTTCGGAAGGCTGGGCAAAGGTACCTTTTTGTTTCCTTCCTGGAGACTCTTGAGGTATAATTTTCATTCTTCTTGCCTGTATTAATTAATTTAGCCACTTATAGGTGAGGGAGCAAGGTCAACAGAAAGAGGAAGCTAGTCCTTTCCTTGCTGACTCGCTACAGCTTGAAGAACAAGCTAAACAAGAAGGTCTGGGTCGATGGAGTAAGGTTAGCATCTCTTGCTCTTGCTTCATCATTATTTCTACCCCTTCCATTATTAAAGCTAATTTATCAAGGGATAAATTAATCCCATTATGCCACGAGCCTTCAAATTACTCCATAGCACATGCCAAGTAATGGCAAAGATTGCAACTTTTCGTTGATGTATCTCTACAAGGAAATAATCTGGTACCAGATCAAGAAAAATGACTTGCAAGATAACAACGATAAATGTAGATTAAACGTCATTAACAGCAATTACAATCAATGGTTCTGTCACTTGGCCAAGAGTAAGATTCAATCATCAGGGAGAAGTCTCTCCTATCTGTCATTTAAATTCATTGGGACAGATTAAAACATTATGATCTAACCAATGAAGAATGAACCAAACAGAAAACTACTTAAGCTTCAATCCTCATTTTGAAAATTCATCTATTTCTTATTGCAATCTTCAGTAGTACAGTTGCTCAAGTCAGAGTCCTGCAAACAGACTTCGGATAAACTTTAGGGGCACTACATCGGCAGTTTCGTCCACTGGACAAGAAATGATGCATTGTCATTTCATAAATCCGAGTCGCACACCTTCGTAAAACTACAACTACAGAAGAGACGTGCAAAGGGTAACACCATAATAGAAGTATAAGGCTATGAGTTCGACAAATCATTGAAGAGGAAATTTATAACAATATATAGCTCAGGTAAGCGCGAGAGAAAGAAGCAATATGATTTGAAAACCAATTCAAATTTGTTAAATTTGCCCATGGTTAAACAAACTAAGGAAAGATAAATTTGCCCATGATTTGAACACCAATTTGTTTGTTTAAGCATGGGCAAATTTGAGAAGCATATCATCTGATTGCTAAAGAAATGAGAAATAGAAGATACCCAGAAGTAGTTGATAGAGAACAAAATTACAAAGCTTTGTTGGTAAAGAGCATACTGCATACCTCAGCCTAGGAAGGAGACGTTCCGTGAGTTAACGCAAAAGGAGGATGGAAAGAGTTAAGAAGAATAGGCTCAAGATTGAAGAAGTAAAGTGGGAAGCAAAATCAAAAGAACGACGGAGTGTCAGCTTAGCTTAGGCGAGAGTAAAGTCAAGACATTTGGTTTTATTAAAATGTCGACGTTTTAATCTCAGAACAGAATAGGCATAGCGTTTGAGGAACGAGTGATCTTATGCCCTTCCCCGTGGAAATGCTCTTTAATGGGACTTTAGCTTTAGCCGGTCGTGACCAAGAAATTACCAGTTTCGCTTGGTGGGCTGGAAATGTCCGACTTATTAATTTATCCGATAAACTACTGGGAGCTCATGTAGCCCCTGTTGGATTAATCGTATTCTAGGCCGGAACAATGAGGCTTTGAGAAACCGTTAAAAATTGTATTTATGAATGTTTTAAAGACAAAATTAAAAATAAATAGCCAAGATAAAAAGTTTAAAATTGAAAGGTTTAATTGATTATTATATAATTATTATATAAAAGATAAAAAATAAAATTTTAAAAATAAATTTAAAATATAACTAAAAAATATATTTATTAAAATATTAATATCTATTAATTTATAATAATAATTTAAACTAAATTGAATGATAATTCTTTTTAAATAATTTTCGTATTTTTGGATATTAGAATTTTGAGATAATAATTTACAAAAATTAGTTGATTTGTGAAAATTAGTTAATTAATTAACAAATTGATACTTAGACTTTGAGATCTCTCTTAAGTATGAGACTCTGTGGTGGGCTTATAGTATATTGCACGTTGAGGAGACTTCATTGCACGTTTGGTCTTCAGATTTATGATAAACATCTATCAGTTTTAATTTTAAATAACTAAAAAAAGTTTCGAATTTGAATTGTTTTTCATTATTTTTTAATAAATATTTAATGTGTTGTATTTATCTATAAACTCGTGATAAATTGTAGCCATTAAAATATTTATTTTAATGCGAGATTTTCTTAGACCTACTTTATTGCGAAATTTCGGATTTAAGTGTGACGGCGATGAAAATATTAAATTAATTGAGTGATATCTTATTTAACAATAATTCTATTTTATTATTTTTTTCTTCACAAGGTGTTTTAGGAGGGTCCCAACTATGGGAAGATACTTTTAAGCCATCTACATCCAGACTAATCCTCGCTCGAACAGGGTAGGTCCTTTGCGGGAGGCAAAGTTCTGGCTCAAGTTTTATACGGTTATATACATGAAAACGGTTCAAACCCGTGACCTCACTAAGTCAGGAGAGTCTTTTACCTATTCACCTGCGTCTTGGGTTAAAAAATAATAATAATTTTTTAACATGGTATTAAAATTAAAATTAAAATTAAAGAAGGTGTTAAAAGTTCTGTAGTGGCCGAGGCAATTGTTTTGCATGAGGCGTTATTACATGCAAAGTCTCACTTCCTTGACGACAGCTTTATTTTTACAGATTGTCAACATTTATTTCTTGCTTTGTCCTCTTCTTCTCTTGACTTTTCTGAGCTAGGTTTGATTGTTAAAGACTGTTTACTTATTCTTGAGTCTAGACCGGATATACAAGTTCGGTAGATTTGCAGAAACTTAAATAGTGTTGCTCATCAACTGGCTAGAGCATCCATTAGATACTCTCCTTTTATTTCTTAGGAGGTTGTTCCGGATGTTATCATCTAATTCTTTATTTGATTAATGAAATGGTTCGTACCCTTCTAAAAAAAAAAATCGACACGTGAGGCGTTGATCACGAGTCAACTCTTTCCCATCTCGGTCGACGTCGTCGCCGAGTCGCCAGCCATTCACACTGAGTTGCAAACCGTGAAATTTACTGTGGACGGCGTCGTATGGTCACCATTGACTTTAACTGCCCACGGTATTATGAACGTTTACCCGATTTTACCCTTACTGACCCCGCAGAATTGCACAACTTACTCCAACCGGGGATTTGAGAATCTGTGAAATGGATACGGAGTACTTTGCTACTTTTTGTCGTCCTTGTTCCCCTTTTTCTGTTTTCTTTTTTTCTCCCGAAGCACACTAACCGATGCCTATGTTTGGCTTCTTGTAGTGGCTCTGGTCCTGAAAAGCTCGAGTAGAGATTCTCTGGTTAGGAGAAAAAGGTGATGAAACTCTCTCTTTCATGGTTATTCATTTTTTGAAATTTTATTAATTGTTTAAGTATCATTGTATGGGAAAAGTGATTTTAGGTGGTAAGAGGGTTGCTTGGATGTGTTGTTGGCTTGTTGATGGTATTTAAACTAATGAGTCTTTGTTCTTTATTATGGATTTCTTTTGAAGAGTTTGTAAAGGATAAGCTTGGGATCTGGGCTTGGATTGTTCTGTGTTGGATCTAAAATTAGTCTAATGGTTTCGTTTCTTTTGTTTAAAGTAATGAACTTGAAAACCCATCTTGTTGCCAAGAATGGACTTTGCCGATGTGCGTTTCTGTGAAAAGAGCAGGCACGTGTCTTTTAGATCCACTATTCTATTGGTTGGAATGTTTCCTGATCATCTAAGGGATGCTAAATGCCATGAAATACGATTAGGAAATTCTTGAATAAATGCTTCAGGTGTAATCAAATGGTTGAAGTAGATGCAGTTGATATGAAAGCGATGTTTACTTGTGGCTCGTTCATAGTGCTGATCTGTGTCCTCGAATGAATATTCGTGTGCTTTTTGTTTGTGGAATCTGTTCTTTAGTCCAGATGGGATCACCAATGACCCTGTTGAATTTGATGAGAAATGTAATACTGTGTCATATATCTTTATTAGTCTTCGTGGACTCGTGGAAGTTCTTCCGTTTACGGTTGTTTAATCAGAGTTATATCCATGTACCATGCAGGTAAATGTTGTACTGACGCATAGATAATATCATGCTTAAGATCCCTGAACATCAAGTTGCGGGTCACCAAGCCTGTAATGGACAGCTTGGCCCTCTCATTGATGATTCAGGCCGCTTCTACAAGCCTCTACAAGGTGACGAGCGAGGCTCTGTAGAGGTGGCATTTTATACATCCTTCTCTTCCAACACAAGGGTTCCTGACCACATTCGTAAGTTCTTTCCTTCCTTCTATGGTACTCAGCTTTTAGAAGCATCAGATGGATCTGGCCTGCACCCACACCTTGTATTGGAGGATCTTATCTCAAATTTACTTCATCCATCAATCATGGACATTAAAATTGGTTCAAGAACATGGTATGCTGAGGCATCTGAGGACTATATCCAAAAGTGTTTTAAGAAAGATAGAGAAACCAGCAGCTTGTCATTGGGTTTTAGGATTTCCGGGTTGCAAGTTTATGGAAACAATCACTCAGAACTCTGGAAGCCTGAGAGGAAGTCTGTCCAAAATCTTACTGCAGATGAGGTTAGATTGATCCTAAAAAAATTTGTTTCTTCTACATCACCTACTGATCCAAATTTAGTCCCAGATTGCTCTTTCGCATCCACTGTTTTTGGTGGTTCTAGTGGGATTTTGGCTCAATTATTGGAACTAAAGGCATGGTTTGAGGATCAAACCATTTACCACTTGAATTCTTGTTCAGTCCTCATACTCTATGATAAGGAATCTGTTGTGAAGGAAGGGAGTCCAGCTGCTCAAGTCAAGCTTATTGACTTTGCCCATGCTGTGGAAGGGAAAGGTGTTATTGACCATAACTTCTTGGGTGGGCTTTGCTCCTTGATAAAGTTTATCTCCGAGATTCTTACCAGTCCAGATGAGTACTCATCCAAAGTCTGTTTGCAGGACTCTGACTTGAGCAACTGTACTACTGAAGATTGCAATAAGAAATAGATGAATTTTCACAATGAGGATTGAAGCTTAAGTAGTTTCTGTTTGGTTCATTCTTCATTGGTTAGATCATAATGTTTTAAGCTGTCCAAATGAATTTAAATGACAGATAGGAGAGACTTCTCCCTGATGATTGAATCTTACTCTTGGCCAAGTGACAGAACCATTGATTGTAATTGCTGATAACGACATTTAATCTACATTTATCGTTGTTATTTTGCAAGTCATTTTTCTTGATCTGGTACCAGATTATTTCGTTGTAGAGATACATCAACAAAAAGTTCCAATCTTTGCCATTACTTGGCATGTGCTACGGAGTAATTTGAAGGCGCGTGGCATAATGGGACCATGCTCTTTACATCTTTTCAACTCTGGTACTATGTTCAACTTGTTAATGTGAAATGTCAAAGGTAGTTACTATATTAATGAACACGAATGCCTGATTTACTATGTGTCTTTGCTTCTTATACGTATGGAGAGTATTCAGGCACGCTTGTTCTTTAATTTACCAATAAAATTGAGAGAAGTAATATGTATTATCGTTAGAGCCGTTTGCTTTCCTGGTGTGCCAAGAAAGGGTAGAGATTTAGGCTTTTAAAAAGTTATCTTATGTTTCTGTCTGTTTTTGAGTTGGAAAGGTATTATCAGCAATGCTCTTCTTGCAAGATAATCCACTTGGAGTCTAATATTGAAATCTAAGCCTCGTACTTAACTTCCATTTCTTGCAACCTAGGAAGTTGACATTATAAAACAGAGCAGGACATTCTTTAGTAAACAAGATAAGAACAAGATGAAAACCTTTGTTCTCTGCTGTGTCTCACTATTCTCCTGCATCTTAGTCTGCTTTGCAGATTGTGATAATCTCCAGGACCTTTGTCCAACTGCTACTACAGGAAAACAAACTGTCTTTATCAATGGCTTCCCTTGTAAAAATCCGGCCAACGTCACAGCTTCAGATTTCAAGTCAATTAAACTAAGTCATGCCGGGGACACCCACAATCTTTTTCGTTCCTCGGTGACCATTGTGACAGCTGCGGATTTCCCTGGTCTGAACACTCTTGGCCTCTCCATTGCGAGGACTGATCTTGAGGTGGACGGTTTGGTAACATCACATTCGCACCCAAGGTCCTCAGAGATGTTCTTTGTCAGCAAAGGGACTGTAATTGCAGGCTTTGTAGACACCAAAAACCAACTTTTTCAAGAAACACTCAAGGAAGGAGAAGTGTTTGTATTCCCCAAAGACCTACTTCACTTTTGCCTGAATGTTGGCAATGAACCTGCAGTGGTTTTCTCAGTACTTAACAGCCAGAATCCAGGGGTTATAAGGATTGCTGATGCTACTTTTGACATTGATCAAGAGGGTATAAATAGTCTTGTGAAGAAACTTACTTACGTGTCTTCAATGGAGGGCAATGACATGCAAGAGTTCAATCTTCCCTGGTTTTAGTCTCCTTGAAATTCATGCTCTTGCTTCCTAGTTCCACACAGTTCAAACATCAAAAGTTGGCAGGAAACGAGGGCATAAAGTAGTGTAGTATGTGGATTTTGGATTTTTATATCAGATTAAAAGCATCTTATCAGGTTTTAGTCATCATATTCTATTGTACAGCATTTGAACGGATGACATGATTGAATATATGTTAATGCTACTCTTGTTCACTTCTTTAGGCCAACCTTTTCATTTCCTTTCTTTTAACAAATTCACAAGAGTTCAAAGACTGGCAAAAGAGTGAGTAATCAGTTTATCACTCATTACAGGGAAAAGAACAACGAACCATAGGCTAGTGTCTGTAATCTTTTGAGTTGCTGTGGGTGGGGAGAACTGGAAGTCTGGAACACGAATTCTGGGTTCAAGCTCTAAGTCACTAATCCATAATAACATATGCCAGCATTTAGAGATGACAACAGGTTGGACCGGGTTGAACATACCGTACCTCCATTTGTACTTGTGTGATTTCACACTCTCTATAGGTGGCTTGATCTTAGTTTAATCTTATTTATGTTATTCCAAAACAACATTATTTCGACCATTTAAACAAAAATAATATTGTTTTGAAGAAAGATTTTGAACTATTAAACTTTTTGGGGTTAAGTCCGGTTTGAGATATTTCTGTGAACTTTAATCGGGGTTTAAAAGTTAAAAATATAATTATGATTTAGAAAATTAGTAATGAAACGAGATATAACGTAACACAATTCTATCATTTGGTTGAGGGTTCTATAATGGGATGGAAGCAAGGGTTTCATGTTACGATCTATTTCATCCTAAACAGTAAAAATAAAAAACTTCTGATTCGAAAGGTTTAAGATGGAACGTAAATTAATAAATGTATACTACCTAATATACCCTCAATAATTCTTCTTAATATCAATTATTTCTTTTAGCTCTAACCCCCTTTTCTTCGTACTCATTTATTATACTCCACAAAAATTGTATATAATTAATAATATTTTTATATTATTTTTCCTTACCCTAATAATAATATTATTATATTATTAATAATAAATTGTATATAATTAGTAATAAAATAATAAAATTTAATAACATTTTTATTAATAAAAATAGAAAATATATTTAAAAAATTATTCTTTAATTGTTTGTATATATTTGTATATAAGTAAAAATAAAAATAAATTATTTTTAAATATAAATAACATATAATAGAATAGAATGGAATAAAATAAAATAAAATAAAATATATTAAATAATTAATAATAATATTTTTATATAATTAATAATAAATTGTATATAATTAATAATAAAATAATAAAAATTATATTATTTTAAAATAGAAAATATATAAAAATTATTTTTCACGATTGTGCCTTGATCTGTGACTTTTTAATTGGATATGATTTCTGTTTTAAAATCACAGCGTTAAACCTCCTGTAACAACTATTTTAATATCAAGGGTATAATAGTCATTTATTATACATTACATTTCATTTCATCCATATTTTAAATAACTTTTCACTGTGGTCCTGTTTGGCAATCAGCTGATTGCATTAGCTATTAGTTGTTAGCTTGTTGGGTCTGGCCCTGGGCTTAGGTCCCCAGGTCCGATGGGCTTAGATCCCCAGGTCCGGCGGACTTAGATCCCCAACCGGCCCCCCCAACTTAATTGGTACTGTCCGCTTTGGTACTTGGGTGAGCCACTGCTCGAACCCAAGACCTCACGATTTTATGGCTTCCAACTGCCCGCAAAAGGTGAGCCACTGCTCGAACCCAAGAACTCACGATTTTATGGCTTCTAACTGCCCGCCTCTTACCATTGAGCCAAGTACCAAAGCGGACAGTACCGATTAAGTTGGGGGGGCCGGTTGGGGATCTAAGCCCGCCGGACCTGGGGATCTAAGCCCATCGGACCTGGGGACCTAAGCCCAGGGCCGGACCCAACATAGCTGATAGCTGATTCTATCAGCTAATTTGATCAGCGGATTGTATTAGTTGTTTGTCATTTGATGTTTGGTAAAATTAACTATTTAGTATTAGTTGTTTATGTGTAAAATGACTTATGAGGACATGACTTTAAAAAAATTATAAGGATATGAACATTATATATCTTAGTATTTTGTTGAATATTCTTATAGAAATTTATATTTTAGATATTTAATTCTACAAAAATTAAATTTATAACTTTAATAAAAAACGTAGAATATATAATGATGATGATGATGATGATGATGATGAGGAGGAGGAAGAGGAGGAAGAGGAGGAGGAAGAGAACGACAACGACAACAACAATAATACTAATAATAATAATAATAATAATAATAATCCAATTTTAAATTTTCTATTAATATGAATGATGTAGCGAGTTACATTATATTAATATTTTATACAGTATGTATGAATTTTATTATTTAATAAATTAAAAATTACTTATAAGAATATGACTTAAAAAATTTATAAGGTCACGATTAAATATTTAATTTTACAAAAATTAAAATTTTGACCGTAATAAAATTAAAGCAAAAATTAAATTTTACAAAAAATTACAAATATTTCTTAAATTTTACAAAAAAATTACAAATATTTCTAATCTATTATTGTATAAAGGGTAAATTTGACTTTTAATATTTAAAATGTTGGGTGGTTGATGAAAACAGTATGTTAAATAAGCTCTTGGAAAAGCCACCCGCCAAACATGGCTGTTTGAAAAGTCAAACAGCTCATGACAACCAATAAGAAATAGCTGATTGGTTATCTACAAACGAAGCCTCACATTTCATTATATAGGCATGCTCATCAATACTGTTGCTGCTAAGTTTGGCTTTATCAACACTTTCAACATGTTAACTTCTGATTTCTCACAGTACTTACGTCTCAAACTGAACCATTTCTGCTATCTTCTAAAGGGAAAAGGACAAGAAATAAAAGAAACTCATATGCATTCTCTTTAGGTTACATAACATCTCATCATGTTCTTATCTAAACCCCCACTTGCAAAGTTGAAGTACACATAAAAAGCAAACCCCTTTTTTCATAAAGATTACATTACTCACCAGCTTTTACAGCTGAACAACCGAGGGACCCAAATCCTTCTCATAAATGGCTTGGTGGGTCTTTTTTATTTTTTGTTTTTTACTTCACTTTCTCCCATTATTATCTTTCAGAAGTTCTCTTTGTGGAAATAGAACTTGGTGTTGGTCTTGTGGGAGAAATCCAAGGCCAAGTGGCGGAGTTCTTTGGCTAACTTCGGCATACCACAGTAAAACACCCCTGCAAATTTTCAGGTGACGGGACAAATATCAAAGAATATACTTTGGATTGATCAGAGGAATCCTAAGCTTAAATCAAAAAATCTCTTTAAACTATCGAGAGTAGTTAGAAAAGCATACTTGATGACTTACTTATAACATTGCCTCCTATAACAGTGCTGATTACATGAAAAAAGTCTTCAAAACGTTTTATATGTTCAGACAAAACAAAACCTGTTAATTTGATATTATTCATCTATATAATTTTCCTTTTTTATTATTTTTCTTGTTTGGACTTGAAAAAGGGAAAAGATTTGCTATTCCCGAATTGCTGTATCCGCTCTACCTAAATAAATCCTAGCCATTCATTACAATAAGTTAGATGGTTCGGATCTTAAAGATTCAGCTAGCACAGCAATTCAGAAACAGCAAATCTGCTGCCCTTAAACAAAAGTAGTAACTTTGTTTTGTGAAATTGACATAAAGCATGAAGGCTCTTGAGTCTTGACTCGAGTATCACTAGTTTCATTCATCTTTTCTTTTCTCCTTTTCTAAAGTTGAAAGAAGAATGAAGGAGAAAAGTATGGACCATAGACCTAGTGAATGTGTGATGTCATGACTCTAGTAGGAAGTAGACATACAATGATCACATATTTAAAGAGGTTTAATACTTAGATATTAACTTATGATTGGATTAGGAAAACTGAAGGAGTAATTCATATATATATATATATATATGTATGAAGTTCAACATAGTTAGAAAGTTGACTTACCAACTCGGGAATCGGGATGGTTAAGTGCAATGTTCTTGTAGACATTGTTCCAATCAGGCTTGGCAAAATGGGACTTGACTCGTGTGCCAGAGACAATGTCGACACCATTTTTGGCATGATTGAGTTGTTGGAGCATCGTGATGAGAGCTGACCTCACATCATCCTCTTCATACACACTGGTGCAGTAGTTATGGAGTTCAATGACATGGTTATGGTCAAGTTCAACCACTTCGTCCATGGCCCCTTTGAACCAGTCGAAGGAACCTTGCTCTTTTGTCACCCAGTAAAAGTATGCCCTTCTGATCTTGAAGTGCTCTCTTCGTTTCTGTGAATTTGGGCTCAGTTTTCTCACCGGCGATGAGTTGCTCCTTGTGTCGAGAGTTCCATTTTCTATTGCATTCGCTTCTTCTTCCATTGCCCTTAAGTTGCGCGCTATGTCCTTGACAATGCTGATCATCGGAGTTGCTCCAATTCCTAGACCAACGAGCAGGACTACCTCGTATTTCCAGAAGTCTTGTGCTGGTGCACCGTATGGACCATCAATCAGAACCCTTGGAAAGCTGCTCAATCATTACCGTCGTTAGTAAACCAGATCATTACATTAGGTTTCTGTTAGATATCACAATCTCTGATGGAAAAGTGCATGTGATATGACGAGAAATTTAGACAAGTTAAGGACATCTCTTAAACAAAGTTGGCAGACTTGTCTAATTCCAAGGAACATTGATTAGAATCTCCATAACCTGTCGTAAATTCACATTACCATTTGTCGGA
Organism: Erythroxylum roraimae; assembly: GCA_027568915.1. Taxonomy (NCBI): domain Eukaryota; kingdom Viridiplantae; phylum Streptophyta; class Magnoliopsida; order Malpighiales; family Erythroxylaceae; genus Erythroxylum; species Erythroxylum roraimae. The sequence continues at coordinate 23,525,539 of JAOSBL010000007.1, forward strand.
AGTACGAGAATTACTAGCCTGTCAAAATCCCAGAACTCAGTGGATGTAGTAATTCCAGTACTCCAACTCCACTTGGGGTATATTTTTGAGTTACAGGAATGCAATATGAACAAGGTGCAAGATCCAAGAACACGTTGCTTTTGTGTGGATCTATTAAGAAAATCAGTGTGTTGGCACCAACTAATTAAGATTCTTGCCTAGACAACAAGGTTGACCCTATTTAAAATGCTTGTCACGTAATATGACAGCTTCACACCAACTTCATAATGGATTCATAATTTATAAGTTGATCTCCAACGTATGACCTGTCTTCATTTCTGGAGACGTTAGGACATGTCCTGATTCAAGGACGTTGAACGTGATGACTTACTTGGGGTTGTCGTTTCCTTGGAAGCAGTCAGCTCTTAAGAGTCCACTTTTCCCAGTAGTAGGTGTTTGACATACCTTAACAAATTATCAAAAAATTACAGGAGTCGACTGATTAAACAATTCCGTTTCCAAAGTTCGAATCTTATCATTAAACAAATGATTGAAAGAAGAAACACACCTTCGTGAACACGTTTCTAAGTTCGTTTGTCCAGTCACCGACAGCTTTGATATGAACGCTTAGATAATCATCTCCAGGGGCTGAAGTGATCGAAAATGGATGCCTGGATGTTATGCAGTTGCAGTCAATTCATCAATGGCCAATACAAGTAAAAAACAGTTTAGTGGTTACTGACCATTCAAATGGAGATACAGCAGCACAATTCACAAACATGTACTGTCCACTCTTGTATCTGAATCCCTGAGGCTTTGACATGTGAAGTGCTAATACATTTCCAGAATAAATAGCTGCCTGGAATATTGTATATTGTACAAGGGAAGATAGTTTAACAACTGCAAGTCCACATATAATATGTTCATAGTAAGAGATTGTTCGATTAACCTTTTTTATAGTAACAGCTTCTGTGCTAGATCTTAGTGCTCTGATAAGTCTCTCGCCAGCGTAAAGTGTAATGGGCACAGCTATGTACATCCAAGTCTGCCATTTCAGAGAAACTACTGAGTGCAAGAATTCACTAATTCAAAGAATCAAAGAACATGAAATGTCTAGATGCCATAACACGAGGAGTTAGGAGCTTACTGTCTTCTTGTACCACTCATGTGCCAGGTACAAGTAATGGCCATGCACAATGAGCAGAGTGTAGACAATGATGAAGAGATGGTGAGAGTACCAAAAGGCATTGAAACCAGTGAGTTTCTTGAGGAAATTATTCTTGATCTGACCGCGCCTGAACCAAGTTGTAGCTAATGTGAAGGCTATTCCCATCAAGATCACCATTATGATTCCAGTTACTCCCTCCACTGACTTCAGAAAGTAGGAGTAGTTTGTAGGGTGATTCCCGAAAAATGGCTCCATCAGCTTCCACTTCTCTGCACTTGCATGAATTAGTCTAGGGAAGTCACAGGCCAAATGAAATATCCCATGTATGCCAACCCCAATTGTGATTCCCACTGCTATCACCTGGAAAAGGAACACGCGAAACCTTTCTTTGTTCAATCTGTAGAATCCTTCTGCAGAATATCTAAAATGGAAAAGCAAGACAATACCTTGTGGAAATTGAGATGATCATCAAAAGGGACTACAACACTCAATTTGGTCTTGTTCCTGAGCCAGGTCAGTGTGTTCCTGCAGACTGGTAGTAGAATCAGAGCCATGTTCAACTTGAGAGTCTCAGCTGCTCCTTTGGCTATGCATACACAGTTTCCCATAACCTCATAAGCTGCTCTGTGTCGATACTGCACATACTTGTATGCAAATAAGCCAGCCATAACACCAATCCATAGAGCCATTACCCAAAATCTCTGCCAATTGTCCAATATGAAGTACTTGGTGCGCCTACACCATCTCCTTACTGGGTTATCATCAAGTGTAGGTTTCAGCTTCTGGCTTAACATTTTGCTTAATTTTTTGCTCTCTCCTGCTATTGCAGACTGTTTTGCTCCTTGCAATAGAAGCGTTTCCAGATTCTCTATCTGTTTACCACCAAAACATCAAACAAGATTAGTGATCAAACAAGTGAAAGGATTTAACTGTGAATTGATTTAGCCTCTTTACCATGATGTATCCATGTTTTTCTGGATCTAGCTCTTCCATTATCAGCCTTGCATATTCCTCTGCTTTCTTCTGGATGGCTGAGAGCTTGTTTGCAGAAGCACTGAGAGTGATAATCTGCAGAAGCAAAACACTGAGTTGTTTCCTTGAGATGAATATGAAAAATTAAGTGACCTCACCTCTCTGACTTCCACCTCAGTAAGTTTGCCATCGGCGTCTTTATCAACCCTGCAAATTTAGTAGAATTTTCTTGGGAACGTTGAAAAGGTTGACTGATTCGTTGAAACCTGAAAAGAATGAAGCAGAAACTTACATTTCAAAGAAAGTCTGAAGCCTGGAGTCGAAGCTCTGATCAGAAATCTGCTCCCAGAACTGCCTTAGCTCTTCCTTACAAATGGAATCGCCAGTTATGTTCCGTTTTCTAGCAAGTGCATTGAACAACTCTCCAGCAAACTCCTTGGACTCCTTCATTCCTATCATTTCAACAACAATTCATATCAGAATCTCCATAACTGAAATCTTTACATAAATACTAAAATCTATGGAGTTTTACTATGAAAATTTGTGCACCTATGCATTCGCAGAACCGAGAACGAGGAAGCAAGCCATTGCTTGAAGCAGTAATTTCATCAAAACGCTTCTCGACAGCTGGCCACCCTGATGCTCCATCAGTCTTGCTGATAAACTTTAGTCCTTTCAAAGCATAAGCCGCCGAAGATTTGGTCCGTTCAAGGACAGGTGGTGGTCTCTTGGAGAAAGAAGCATAGCGCTTGAACTCTTGAGAAACTTGTTTGATCCTGGCTGAAGCATTCCTGACTACCTTTGAAGCAGATTTTCTTTTCAGGCCTTTGGCTAGTAGTGTACTATCAGTATCTTCTTTGTCGCCGTTGGCAGGTTTAACACTGTGAACGGCCACAGAATCGTCGTGTACGTCGAGTGTGACCTCCATGTATGGTTCTTGATGACCCTCTCTATTTACTGGTATGCTGAACCCTGCACTTCTTCTTCCTGCTCTCTTGTTTGGAGGTCCACCACCCAGTGGACCACTGTAAGAAATACTACCGACGAGCTCTGTCCCAGACTGTTGACGATCTTCTCTACCTGTTTCTTGCATCTGGGGCGATGCAGAAATTGTACAGCTGCTAAAAGCTTCAAGCTTTACGTGTGAATATACTATAAAACCAGTCAGGTGTGCAGAAGTTTTCAAGGTTTCTGTCCACAAGGAGATTGGAAAGCTAAAAGGGAATGATTCAACAGGAGATGATTTAAATCTGACTACACAGACAGAATGTATGGAACTTCCCTGATTTTTGGTTCTTGTTAACTACTCTCTTAACGTGGGATGTCCGGTTTAAATAAGAAAATGCATTCAGAGACAGGACATAGACGATGTATGGTCTGAGCTGGAAATCATTGACGTAGGTTTTTGTAATTAAAAAGATGAAATGAAATAACTAAAATTTGATTCCATGTCCCATCAAATCATTTGTTTCGGTTGTTTTCTATTAATTTTTTTTCATATATTTATGCAACGTCTACGTAAATGGTTGGATGAGATTTAATAGAACATTATAAACATATCATATTCAAAAAGAGAGATATGATCTCATTTTATGAGCCAAAACTTATTAAAAAATAAAAATTAACCTACATGATTGCATTGTACAGGTGTGGAAATTGAAATTATTCACAAACAGTCTTGGTACTCACTTTTGTCTTAAGGTGGTCCAGCTAGTGAACTCCCTTAGATAGACAGTATGTGTTCGAATCATCATATCAAATTCTCGGAATTTTTAGGAATTTATGTAGTGATCATTAGGTTGTAATCAAGTCAGGTCAGGTCGGCTCGGAGTTAAGATCATGTCTAAAAAAATTTTAAATCAGTAAAATTAATTTAATTCATTATATTTAACTCAAACTCAAAATTAACTAATTTATTATTATTATTATTCTAAATTGTAAATTTTGTCAAATTCACAGTGATCATTAGGTTGTAATTGGGTCAGGTCAGGTCGGCTTGGAGTTAAGATCATGTCTAAAAAAAATTTAAATCGGTAAAATTAATTTAATTCATTATATTTAACTCAAATTCAAAATTAACTAATTTATTATTATTATTATTCTAAATTGTAAATTTTGTCAAATTCACTTGTGAATTTGAAAGAATATAAAAAATGTCCTTTAGTGGTGGTCAAGTTAGTAGAGCGAGGGGTATGGGGTTAAAGGTTCTATGTTCAAATCTCTTTACTTACACTCTCTCAATTGAACCTGTTGTACAGGGCTTGTCTAATTTGAAATACCCGATTAGCATGATTTGCAGACTATTAAGTCAATCCGGAAGTTTACCCAGCACGCATCCAAAGAATAACAGCCACGGGTTCTTTCGTTTCCATATATATATATATATATAATTTAATATATATATATATATATGAATTTAAATTAAATTAAATTAAAATAAGATCAAACAAAATTTAAAATAATTAATTTCATCTCTAACAATTATTAAAATGCATGTTTGTATTAAATGTTAAAGTGTGCATTTAATTAATTTGACCAAATCTCTTGTGAATTACTCATTTGTAACAGTATTTACCAAAAATACTTAATTAACATGTTAAAAAGATTTCTTATTTTTAAAAGTTGTTCCTTGATTATTTTTCAAGTTTATCAGTAATTTATTATTTAATAAATTAAAAATATTTAAAAAACTTTAAAATAATTCTCTCGAATGTTTTATTTCGTGATCATTTTATAATATTTGATATTTTTAATTTATTACATATTAAATTTCATAATAACATAAATACAATATCCCCGTTAATAAAAAATTTAACGTCAAATTATTTTTGTTAAAAATAAAAAATTGAAAAATTTTAATATCATTATTTGAAATTTAGATTAATATTGTAAAACTAAATAAAGTTGATTTTTTTAATTTTTAATTATTTTTTATCTATCATACTTACCTCTTTTCTTCAGTGGAATTGAATGGTTGTAATTTCACGGGCCTACCGTAGGCTCGTGAAACATGTTCTTTGCCATTTTCGGGTTTTAAGGTGAAATCAAAAGAAAATACTTTTTAAGCGTTCGCTTTAATATCGTCAGTCTTTTCGATCTTTTTGACCAACCATAATAATGCAGAGTTTCAATGGATGGATTGATGAAATAGTTATCCGCTATCCTACGTATGTTAAGTTTTATTATGTTACAACTCTATTATATTAAATTTATTTATATAAAATATAAGATCTATATAAATATATAGATAAAATTTAATAAAATAAAAATATTATAATTATACCAGAAGATCTAATTCTCATAAAAAATTA
>JAOSBL010000007.1:23547718-23559505 GCA_027568915.1 Erythroxylum roraimae
TCATTTGATGTGGTACTCTAACGGTTCTAAAACTACCTGAGAATCATTTCTAAACTAGCACGGATGTGGCAACAGTTTATCATTCTTATGTGTTATTTCATGACTAACTGAGGTTAAGCATGACATTTGTTCCTACTACATCAATCTCTGTGCATTCATATTCCTATACTAAAAGAATTTTGTCCATGAAAAGTCCACATACACAAACATGAGAACACGTTTTTTTCAGTTGCTATTTGCTACTACATCAAATTTATAGAAAAATTGCAATTCTGATCTTATTGGCCATCAAAATGCTGAAATGTCTAAAATGGTTATCAACATAGCACGCATGCAGGAAGCTTTGAGCAAATTATATTTTTGACTGAAGAGATTGATTGTTAGTATGAACGAAGTTGAGAGGTGCAGAGTCATGAATTACCTTATTCAGTGTGAGCTTCTGCTTTTACAGATATCATAGAGGGAAGAATGAAGAGTAGAATGAAAATTGAAGCTGTTGATGTAGCTGGTATTTTTGGAATTGAGGATAAGTTTCCACCTCAGAAACTTTTAACATTATCCTTTATGGAGGAGGAGGAATTATTGAAGAGATAAAGGAAAAAAGTTAATCATTCACCTTTCTTTGCATGGTCTGGATTAACTTTCCTTATCTTGCTGCAATGCATGATGACTTTGATTGGGCTAATGGTGCAGTCTTGTGGTGATCTCTTCATATCTGTGATCTGTCTGCGTTTAAATCTGTAATGAAGTTCCTTGAAGATGACAAAATGGATGTTGCTAAGGTTCTCCCAGGACTGTAACTAGAGCTAAAGACATGAAGTTGGAGAAAGCTATTGCTGATCTCAATCAACAAAAGACAATTGGCTGACACAGACAAGAAACGCAGAGACTGATTGTCAAGGAATTTTGAGTCAAGATCAGGAAAAAGTGTCACCCCTGATCTCCAGTCCGGTTGTTGTGTTGCACGAGCAAAGAGCTGCTATGTATAATAGTTCGCAACAAGTAAACTACTGGATGGCGGATTCTCTAGCCATGTCAACGAGTACTCATCTTCCTTGATGGAACCATAGCTTACGACATTACTCTTTGCTCAGCGGCAGGAACCATGGATACCAGTGGAGTTGGCTTGAAATCTGTTTATGTTGTTTCATCTGCAGGCTCAGTTTCAGATGGTCGGAGGATTGTTAAATGTTTGGAAAACTCATACAACCTATGTCTGGCTTTGTTGCTTCTAATCGTAGCTCAACCTTTGAAGCACATCATCATCTTGATACTGTTATATGAAAGTACTTCAAGATGCTCTGTAAGCCCTGTTATTGGCTTAAGACTTTCAAGGATTTGACTATGTCCTAAGTTAAAAAGTGAACAATCCCTTTAAGAAGAATTTCAAAGTAATTTTCCTCGAGAACAATAATAAACATCCACCAAAACAAATAAAAATAAATAAATATATGTATGTAAGTATGTATTGTTAGCAATATATATGCTAGCAAAGTTGATAAATTTTTATCTGTTATACATTAAAAGAAATTTATATTAAAAAATAAGAGATTATGAATTCTAGTAAAATTTTAATCTCTTGTACACTAAAAGAAGAAATTTTTATGTTGAAAATGAATGGATTATGAATTATAGATTAAAAGATTGAGAAATGAGAAGAGATTATAAGAGTTGGCGCCCTTTGAGCCAAAGAGAATAACTGACAGGAGCACTTTGAAAGTGTAATTTATCCAATTCTAACGGCACTTTCTGGGATCATCATCAAACATCTTTTAAGGAAAGAAAAGAGAAGAAACTCGATACATTTCGTATGGATGGTTGTGTTCTTTGATTCATTCCCAGAATGGATCAAAGCAGGAAGGGACTGATGTGATTCAAATTGGTATTCTCCACGGCGACTTGATGACTCTCCAACCCAATAAGACTTTCCTGCAAAGACACTCTCTTTCTCTGTTTGTTCTCTTCTCTGATCATTTTCTTTGTGAAAGTCACTTACTTGAGGCCAGAGTTTTCTTCTCTCTATTTTGTTTGTAATGCGTCTTGTTCTTTCTGTTGTGTTTAGGGGGATCGATTTATACCCGGCAAGCCAGCAGGAGTTTGATGAACCTTTGATCAAGCCCGTACATTGTTCAATGACAGGACTGATTGAGTTCATAAACCCAAGTTTGGAGTACGTTTCTTCTACACTGCAAGTGTCCTTTATGGCTTTCTTGGATGTGGTTGATAGGAATCAGTCTCATTGAGAAATTGGTAAAATGGTTGCTTGCTTTGTTACGGTTCTGGTTCTCTTATAATTGCCTGTATATGGTTTTTGAATTTTTGTGTTTTAAGGGGTCTTGTGAAAATGTACTTCCATGTTCTGATAACTGTAGGTTCATTATTCACTCTTGTTTCTTCTTCTGTGGCAGGAGGGGTAAGGACAGAAATTGAAAGATAGTTTATCTATGGACTCGGATGAGAGACCATATAAGATGTTGGTATCAGAGGTAGCCCAAAATCGATTAGAAAATCTGTTCGTCACATTGATCAGATGCGAAATGATGACGCAGAGGCTTTGAGTAATATGCTTAAGCCACATCAACCTCGACGATTGCTCAATGTACAAGTCCTGATGATAGCATTAGTAATGACAAGATATATTTAGTCCAATATCAGAATTATGAGCTTCTGATATAGGAGTCAAATGGTTACGGTGCTCAGTATTGAACTTTGATTCAGACTATCTCATGATGTTTGTGTGGAACTCTGGCTAGGTGGCAGCTAAGATGTTGGAGGCACCTAACGTTAGTGATGACTTCTATGCGAACGTTATGGATTGGGGAAAGAACAATATTGTTGTTGTTGCTTTGGCCTCAGCATTGTACTTCTGGAGTGCAGAAACCTGCAAAGTTGAGAAGAAGTTGATGACACTGATCGCCTGACAAGTGTAATCTGGTCTGAAGATGGCAGAAATCTAGCAGTTCGTTTCATGCACTCCAAAGTTCAGGTTTGGGATGCTGAGCAAAGTCTCTGCTTTTTAATTAAGTGATTCAGAAACTGCTTTAGATCTTGAAATGACTGAAACATCTAACATTTTATTTGTTTATATCACATATTCGAAACTTGGGAGGTCACAGATTAAGGGTAGGAGCAATTTCCTGGAGCGATGGAACTTTAAAGGGTAGGAGCAATTTCCTGGAGTGATGGAACTTTAACTTCAGGAAGCCGAGACAAATACATTATCAATCATGATGGTACCAACCCTTCAGCAATGACATGAGACACTAACTTACCACTTAAAAAATAATATAAAAAACTTAATTTTTTTAAAGAATAAGGTATTCGGTACAGCTCCAAAGAAAGAAACTTTATTAGTCCCACTCCTACAACTAGCTGTAGTTTCACTGTTAAGCAGGTAATTTGCATTTGGTCTCGTCTTTAGCAAACCAGTATCTATTGAAAACCCAAGTTGAATCAGCTGCAACAGGCTTGTCATCCTGGTTACGGTGCCATGTAAAGTGAGCATGAGTCCTGTTCTTTATATCAAGAATTGCATGTCCGAAGCTCGCTTCCCTGAACGCTGAGTACTCAGGTTGTGGCGCACTAAACCTGCATACATTAACCCAAGTAAGTAACACTGATTGATTTCAAAACCTCATCGTATAGTGTCTTACTCCGCTGCAAGCCCTTCAATGTTTCCACCATCTCCAAGCGTAAAGTACATTGGTGCTGAAGAATCATTTACTGGGAAAGACAGTCCATTTGTGATGTTGTACTTTATATTTGATATTCGAAACTGCAATCATGGGATATGATTCCATCATATGGATATTCAAGGAAATCAAGACTAAAGTTATTGCTGTTTTTTTTTTTTTTTACCGATCGTTCATAGAAATGCACGTGTCCTGCAAAGACAAGATCAACTTTATTTTGGACAACCCATTTCTCGAACTGCACTCGCATGGTTTCTCCTTCCATGTAATGGTAACCGTTGCTATTATACCATGGAGAGTGAACAAGGATGATTAGCCAAGGAGTCTCTGCTCTGTTCACCTTTGGAAATTCTTTCTCAAGCCATTGGTACTGTGGAGTATATTTACCTGGACATGATCGATAGATACTCATACACCAATCAACAGCAGCAGCAGGTTTATGCAACTAACAAAAATCATGCAAGCCAAGGCGTATCTTACCATAGGCAGAGTAAGAAGAAAGTACGATAATGTAGGCAGATGCACGCTTAACAGAATACCATAGAGGTGAAGTGCTCCCGGAGGCCTGATATGGTGTCGGGCACCGATGGTTATATGGCTTAAAAGGTTCAATTTCCCCCTGAAACATCATCAACCAATCCAAATTAAGCCGCTTTAAACCTATGAATTTTGATCATAAATGCTGAATATCCAAGTTGAAAGGGGGTTTACAATGTCTTGATCAAAATCAATTTCATGGTTGCCAGGTGTCCAAATCCATGGCTGATAAGCAACACTTCGTTCAACCAGACGACCCCATGTATCCCATCTCACATTATCGTGGTTAGGATAGTCATCGGCATACGAAAGATCACCGAGGAACAGCATAGCTTGCGCGTTCTTGTTAGATATGTAGTGACTCAAAGTCTCATTTGACGCATATGTTTGTCCCAAATCACCTGAACCGGAACTCGTCCTAAAATGAGCACCATATCAAGAAGCAAAAAAGTGGAGTAGTTTCCTTGTACACTTACCAATAATGCCAAATGTATATGAGACGTCAGGACCTGGTGCAGGAGGAGTGCTAAAGTGAAATTGACGCACTGATTCGTCACATGCAATCTCGTAAAAATACTTAGTATCATACTGCAGCATTAGTAGGAAAAACATATTCGCATCAGCCAAAGAGTATCGTCAATCCTGTTGGCACACAAATCGGAAAGTAGAACTCTATTGGATAAATAACCTCTAGTTCTTTGATGGTAGCGTGGTGTATGTAGCCAGAAGTATAAGTGTAGTATTTATAAGTAATGGTACTGGCTTTTGCCACCTTCTTCTCACAAGGCTTTTTTGCAGGCCAATATGTGACAGTATCCGGTGTCGGTTCAACAGGGGTAATCCATGAGATGATAATAGCTCGCCCAGTATGGTCTCCTTGTGTTATGTGAACCTGCACATTTTCAAACCTTGCTCATCAAAGAAACAAACGCAACCATTGCAATGAAGCTTGTGGCAGATAAAGGTGGTAACTTTACCTGCTCAGGTGCATTGTAGCCTTTAGGCGGAGGATAGTCCTTGACCGGCATGTCAATGGATGGTTGAGCCTTCCTGACATATTTGCTGGTGATCCCTCCATAGGATGGTTTAACTATGGTGAATAACAGAGCCAAAAGAACTGCACTCCCACACCAAGCCTTGGAAGCCATGTAGATATTAGCTAGCTTTAAAATGTTTGCGGGTTTCTTCAAGAGAAGATGATGATCTTATTTATAGAGATTCAAACTTCAGTTTCGGTTAAGATATATTGGCTGATATACAGCAGATGTTGTTTGCATAAAAGGAATATTCTGAGTAAAGTGCTTTAATGTTAGGACTCCACGCTTCTGGGAGATTTTTGGTTCTGCCGTGGCATTATTTTTACTGTTCCCAATTTTTCATATGTAGTTTCAGTATTGCATACTGATTCATTCAACTATGACAACTTGAAAGGGATTAAGAATTGAAAAAAGCATTAAGAAATTAAAAAAATTGTAGTTAATGTGGATAATTAAAAATAATCAGTAATGATCACCAAAAATTATCTTTATAAAATTTAAAAATATCTTTTAAAAATATTTAATTCTTTTTTTTCAATATTACAAATTCAACAAACATGAAGGATCTAACGTGAATTTTTCTTAATTTTATTAAGTAATTTATTTGTACCCTATATCACATTTTAAAGAAACAAAGAAAATTTAGAAAACCTTCTTATTTTGTTTTTATCTATATTTTCATTTTCTATTTTAGTAAAATAATTTAGTTGTTTGAGTTTTTTATTTTTGTTTCCACTTAGTTTTCAAATTTTATGAAAACTATAAAAAATCGTTTTTTTTTATTTTTTCATAATCTGATTTATTATCAACTAAATATATATTATTTAATTATCTATTATATTAGTTGTTAATAAAAATTATGAATAATTTAATTTTAATTAATAATTTAATTTATATTTTGTAATTAAATTAAATAAATTTTATTTAATAGTTTATAATTAAATCTAGAATATCTTCAAAATATATAAATTTCAAATAAATTTTCATTTAATAGTTCAAATATATTTAAAATAAATATTAATTATGAAAAATTATTGATAATTTACTAATAAAATATATAATAGGTTAAATTAAATTTAATTAATTAAAAATAATTTATTTTTAAACTTTATCTAATATGTAATTATTATCAATAATAAAAATATAACTATATTCACTCAATGATCAAACATTTTTTGTTTTTATTTAAAGAAAAGTTGAAACTAAAAACAAAAATTGAAAACCAACGATAGAAATATTGTGTAAATTGAGCAAATCGGGGAAAATTAAACTTATTCGAAATAATTGGTAAGGTAGTATAATGAAGTGCATCCACATCATAAATTGAGATTTTTGAGTGTCTTTAGAGATTTTTAAAAGCACAATTTGAAATATGATTATCTTTACTAATCCAATTTTAATTAAAAAAGAAATTGTTAAATGAAAAGTAATTAAATTTTTTAATTTATGATAAATTATTAATTTATAAAAATTGACCGATTAATTAATAAAATAAACGATTTTTAATATAAAGAGTTATTAAAATAAATCAAACCAAAAAATTAAAAAATCGAATAAAAAATGACCAATTCAAGGTTTATACTTTGAATAAGTTAACTTTTTAAATCATTTGTATAATCTTTAACATTAAAAATCATTTAAAAATATGAAAGTCCAGAAAATTTTAATATTTTGCATGGGATGATGATGATCTAATTCAAGATAAAGACAAATTCGTTGATGATTGATGATATAAAAATTTTGAATATCTTCAGTTTTTAATATTTCAATTCTATTTATTTTAATAATTTTTTTTGTTAAAAATTGATTAGTTTGTCAATTAATTAATTTTTTTAATTAATAAATTCTTATAAATTAAAATTAATTAATTAATTTTTATTTAACATATCTTTTTTTCAATTAAATTTAAATTCTTAATTAACCTTATTCTTATCAGTTTAACTTCATTTTAAAAACATATTATGCTTTTATTTTTATAGATATGCATCTATAATAATAAAACGAGTTCATGAGATTAATACTTAATTATTAAATATAATGACACTTTTCTAAACTATATATATTACATCCAGTAATCATAAATTTATCATTAAGAATACATCCATGTTACCAAAACCTTTTAATGCGTCCTATAATGAGATTTGCTTGGGGAGATCAATATTATCTATCTCTATTATCTTTGATTTCTTAAACTTTTGAAGAGATATTCCATTTTTGTTTTTTAGTTTTTGTTTTCTTTTTTTAGTTAGTTTCTGTTTTCTAATAAAAACAAAAATTGATAATATTAATGTAGTTATATTTTTATTATTGATGATAATTACATATTAGATAAAACTTAAATATAAATTATCTTTAATTAATTAAATTTATTTTAATCTCTGATATAATATTTATTGATAAATTATCAACAAAATTATTTTTTATAGTAATAATTTAAAAGTTAAAATTTATTTTAAATATAATTTAATTATTTAATCAAGTTTTATTTGAAATTTATATATTTTGAATATAATTTAAGTTTCATTATATTTATTAATAATTATTTAATTAATTTTATTTAATTTAATTATAAAAAGATTAAATATTTCATAAATTTTATTAATAATTAATTTAAATTAATTTAATATATAATATTAAATTAAATTATTAATAATTTTATTAATAATTAATTTATCAAATAATTAAATTATACATATTTAGTTGATAATAAACCATATTATGAAAAAAACTACTTTTTATGGCTTTCATAAATTTTAAAAACTTGAAGAAACAAAAAAAAATAAAAAATTTAAACAGACTTTTTTTTTACTAAATTTAAAAACTAAAATAAAAAACCAAAATAAAAAAAGAAAAACAGGCATGACTTACGATTTCAAAATTTTTTGAAATGAGATTTTATAATAAGATAAAGAAGTAAACAATTTACTTGTTTTTTTAATAATTTAATTATTTTAAATAAATAAAATACCGTACAAGTGTATAGCATTAGAAATATTAAGAAATGGTTTTTTATTAAGTTTTTATTTAATTAGACTAAAAAATAAAAAAATTATAAAGACTTTGCCTTTTAATTTAACAAAAATTTAGTAAAATTTTATTTTAATACTTCTTATATTAAAAGATATTAATAAAATTTTTAAATAAATAAAGTACTTTTTAAAAACCTTTAATAATACGTAAAAGAGAGCTGAAAATATTTAGAATTTGTTCAATTCTTACACAATTGGGTTGAATATTTTAAACTTGTCGAAAGAAAAAAAAATGAAAAGAAGTGCAAAAATAATTAAGGATTTATCAAAATCTTACATCGATAACAAACTATTAACAAACATCATCTACTACATAATCTTATCTCTTCTGTTGTAATTACTTTTAATTAAGATTATCACTTATCCTATTTGTATACAATCATCATCTTGTACCATTCTTTGTATTTCTCCTAAGATATGATAAGACTCAACCTTATCAATATCAAATACAGTCGTATACATTCAATAAAAGTCTACATACATTACCTTACTCTTCTTTCCACACAAAGTCTTACATGAAAGGTCGAGAATCCTCAAAACTCTCACTGCATTTGGATTGCTACAAACCTGCAAGGACTGAGTTGCATATATACCAATTGTTCTTTCCTGCTAAGCGCTTCAAATCATCAACTTAAGAGCATAAAACCTTTCTTTGGCTATAAATAAACCTGAGAATTCAATGAAAAGCATAAATCGCTATTGAAGATGGGACCTCCACAATCCAGTAAGTTCCCTTACGCTACCTATCTTTAACCCTCTCTCTCTTTTTCCTCTAAGTTATATTTGCAATCAAATCTTCTATTTTACTTTAATGCATATAGTGATTGTTCATCTTTATATGCTTCTCGATGTTAAAATGTTTTGATGAAAGAAACCATTTGCATACTCTTCATATACTAAAAATACATAATTATTATCTTTTGAATACATTTATTTCTTAATTTGCTTGAAATGCTATAATCTCGTATAATATGTGTCAAGAGGGTTCGAAATCCTTAAGAGGAAACTTATAATTCAAGGTCATTATGATCTTTGGAGATTTTCTTCTTTCTCTCTCTCTCTCTTAACCTATAATCGTTAGAGTGATCACATCTACTGATATTTTAAAAATCGAATTGAAAATTAAACCAATAAGACAAGAGGTTTAAATTTTAAAATGTTTAATTGGTATTAGACTCTTATAAAATCTGTTAATGATAGAATAAAATTAAAAAAATTTGAAATATGATTAAGTGAGACCGTTCTTATCTTATGTATTGAAAAATTTGAAGATTAATTAAAAAAAGAGACTAAAAAATAAAAATCAATTAATTTATTTTAATATATAAAAATTGATTAATTTACGAAACCAACCAATTAGTTAATAAATTGGTCGATTTTTAACAATAATAGTTAATAAAGTAAATAGAATCGAAATACGAAAAATCAAACCAAAAAGTCAACTAATTTAAAATTTTTACGTTTAAATCCACCAAATTATTTAAATTTTTTAATCATTTACAGTTACATATCGGTGCATTTTTTCTTCCTAGAGTGTAGGTACTACTTTTTTCCATCTGTAAGCCATAATATCCTATGTTTCTATCTCAATATGAAGTTTTGTGGGTGTATGAGCTTCTATGCTCCAAGCTAAATGATGAATCATAAAATCTCAATATGGAAACGATGAATCATAAAATCTAAAGGGTAAACAAGCATTCATTTTTTTTTTCCCTTAAAATGACTCTTCCAGTGAAAAATAATACTGTTGGAGCTTCCAAAAGTCGAACCAAACAGACACTTAGAGGTCTAAAACCCGGTATCGAGATTTTATGATTCATCATTTGGCTTGGAGCACATAAGCTCTTACGCCTACAGAAAACATTCCTTCTTTACACACAGTGACATAGCTACAGAAGACATTGCTCATGTATCTGCATAAACAAGACAGTTTTTTAATTTTAAAGAATACAAGAGATGTAGCAGAGAATTATTACCTTCTATTATGTCTCTATCTCTTCTTCCTCCCTCTTCTCTTTTCTGACATTCTTCACCTAATACCTTATACATTCTCCTCATCTTTGCATCTCGTTGCCATTTGACTATTTGAGGTAAGGTCAAAACCTAAGTATTAGGCGGGGAGGATCTCACCCAGTACCATTCTCTGAAAAAGAAAATAAATTCTACAATGTTACACTAACTCTACAACAAAAACCACATTTGGCTACAAAAAGATCATCACTAAAAGTCCAAAAATTCTCAATAATAGTCATTAGTGACAATTTACACTTGTCGCCAAAAATGTCATCAAATCCCTGTAGCTAAAACTATAGGGATGTTTTTTGCCAATCATGACTAATAGTTTTTTCCTATGCGTGGTTTTTGTAGTGAAAAGATTAGCGACATTTTGAAAAATCGTTGCCAATTCATTTTAACTACATTTTCAAAAACGTAACTAAATGTTTTTAACTATATTTCTAAAAATGTCGCCAAAGATTTTTAGCTCCGTTTATGAGAAAGTAGCCCAAAAATTTTACCAACATTTTTAAAAATATAGCCAAATATTTTTAGCTACCTTTTATAAAATGTAGTCAAATTTTTAATATACATTTTAACAAAATATTATACCATGTTAATTATAATTATTTGTGACATTTTTAATCCATATTATTGTATATAATATTTATATTTGTTTTATTGTTAATTTTTTATAAAATAATTGATAATTTGAAACATTATATATAAAAAGTAAAATATTATTAAATTATACCAATAAAAAATATTCTTAACTCGTCTACAAGGTTTTAATTACAATCTTAATGATTTTTATAAACAAAATAATAAATACAGATACCAGTTTATAAATTATAAATGCTAAGATTAAAAAAAATTACAATGTATTTGGGACGACTAAGTAGGTTTATCTATGTCTACTAGAGCAACTTTATACCTTAACTATCATATAAGAAAGATAAGTGACCAGAACCTCCAGAGATTTGATTTCCACCAACTGCTTAGAGTATACATCTGTTAAGTGTTTTTGCTCATATATCTGCATAAACAAGACGGTTTTTAAATTTTACATAATATGATCAGGTCCATCCTAGTTCGTTGGAATTAGTTTTGGATCCCATTATACTCGTCATTTAATTTGGCTTGTTTATTATTCAAGAATACAGTATTCTTTTCTCACATAGTTACCTTCATACCTTTGTGGAAGAAGGAAAACTGTAGTTCGCAACACCGATCCTCTAATATTTCGTGCATAACAGCATTGAAGTTGCCACTCCCCTCCGAACCACTCCTGAATCATGTGTAGTAAGAACTATACTAGTATTCTCCCAATGTATGTTCTTGCATCTCTTTTTGTTGTATTGAAAAGCAAGTAGCTGTTAATTTAATTTTGCACCAAATCCAGTTGTAAATGCTTTACATCAGTTGGGAATTAATTAATGGGAATAAAATCAGTTGGATGATTAGTCATACGTGCCCACCACTATGCTTTACATCAAA
>JAOSBL010000007.1:23571122-23584277 GCA_027568915.1 Erythroxylum roraimae
AGGAGATCTTCATTGAGGTGGAGTGTGGTTGTGGGATCAACCAAAGTCGCCAAGGTGGAGATTGTTGAGTTTGGCTCATTTGTTGTCCCATATTGGTTGGAGACAACAATTGAGGCAAGACTCTTGCCTATATAAGGAGGTTGCTACCTCCTTGTTTACTGCACCAAATCAAAGTCAAAGATTTGTATGACAAATTTGACTCTAGTTAAATTCTTCTTTTGAGGTGAGAGTTGGAGAGTTTGTCTTGGGTATTTCTTTGTGGGTGTATTGGTATATTAGGGGATTGGGTGAGAGGAAAAATTGTGTGATTGTAAGAATTTTTCACATAGTGGATTTTCTTCTTGTTGCCTGTAGTTTTTCTCCGGTTTAGGAGTTTCCACGTAAATTCTATTGTGTTATTATTTTCTGATATTTTTTGTCTATTAAATATCCTTGGGTGTGGGTTTGGGAGTTCTAAATTACTAACAAATGAAAATGTCAAGCCATTACCAGGTCGGCAGGGACTTAACGATACCCTTCAAGCAGCAGAGGCTACTCCTAAAATGATAAAGGTAAGGCAAGATGGTAGCGGCGAATTCAAGACGGTGATGGATGCTGTTAATAGTGTTCTGCCAAGTAATGCACAACGTATAATCATAGACATTGGTCTTGGTGTTTATAAAGAGAAGATCACATTTGAAAGGAGTAAGCCATTTGTCACGTTTTATGGAACTCCGGGCAACATGCCAACGTTGTCTTTTGATGGTACGACAGCAAAGTACGGTACTGTTTATAGCGCCACCTTGCAAGTCGACGCACCTTTCTTTACCGTCACTAATCTTATAAGAGAAATAAATGAGGGTAAAAAGCCCAACTTTATTATGTGATAGTATCTTATATATATACACAGAGAGGAACAAGAGTATTGAGGAAGAGGTTACAACAGAAATATATGCTGGTATAGTTTGTTAGCATACAAATAAGATTGCTAATAATTAGGGCCATGTGAGTTTGTACAGTGAAGTATATATACACAGAATATTCCCCTAATATGCTAGTATTGAGGAAGAGGTTACAACATAAATATAAGTTGGTATAGTTTGTTAGCATACAGATAAGATTGCTAATAACTAGGGCTACGTAGGTTGGTACAGTGAAGTATATATGCACAGAATATTCCCCTAATATCCCCCCTCAAGATGGAGTGGTACAGTGAAGTATATATGCACAGAATATTCCCCTAATATCCCCCCTCAAGATGGAGTGGTACAGTGAAGTATATATGCATAGAATATTCCCCTAATATCCCCCAAGATGGAGGTGGGATAACTCCAATCTTAGTTGTGAGTGAGAGATGATGAGGACCACTGAGCGGCTTGGTGAGTAGATCCCCTAGTTGCATGCTTGATGGAATGTGGGAGACTCGGAGTGCACCAGTGGCTACAAGTTCACGCACAAAATGGTAGTCAATGGAAAGATGCTTCATGCGAGAATGGGAAACAGGATTACTACACAGATAGATAGCACCAATGTTGTCTGAAAAATATGAGGACAAGAAGGCAAGGTGAAGCTAAGCTCCTTAATAATTTGTTGGAGCCAAAGAACTTACAGTGGCGGTGGATGCAATGGTGCGATATTCTGCTTCAGTGGAGGACTTGGCCACTGAACGTTGCTTTCGAGAAGCCCGAGGGATGGGATTAAATCCAATGTAGGCAACATAAACACTAGTAGACCTACAGTCAGTGGAATCTCCTACCCAGTTTACATCACAAAAGACATTGAGCGTGAGAGAAAAGGTGGGTTTCAGAAGAATGTCATGTTGGATGGTAGACTTTAAGTATCTCAATATGCGTTTGAGAGCCTGAAGATGATCATTTGTAGGAGATTTCATGTGTTGAGCAAGGCGATTAATAGAGAAGAAGATATCTAGCCTAGTGAGTCGAAGATATTGGAGACTGCTAATAATGCTTCAATAGGTTTTGCCATCAGCTGAAGGAGAATCACAGACAAATTTTGTTGATAGAGACATTGGAGCAGAAATAGGCTTGGCACCAATCATAGAAAACCTGTCCAGAATGTCTCTAATGTAGCCATGTTGCAAAAGAAAGAGACCTTGCTTGCATGGAAGAAGTTTTCAGCCTAAGAAATAGTGAGGCATGCCGAGATCCTTTAGAGAGAATGTTTTAGACAAGATTACCATAAATTTGTCAAGAAAAACTGGACAATTGCTCGTCAATAGTAGATCATCAACATAAACCAAGAAATAAGCCAGAGCCCTACCATGATTGTAGACAAATAAAGAAGTATCCGTGAGTGCATTGGTGAAACCAAAGGAAAGTAGAAAATTAGGAAGAGAGTGATACCATGCACGTGGTGCTTGTTTGAGAATAGAGTACAACAGAGAAGGGAAAAGGAAGAAGAAAAAGGGAGGAGAGAAGAGAAAGGAGGAAGAGGGAATTTGTTAATCTATACCTGCCTTCACACTCGCACACTATTCATTTAATACCCGAGTTAGTTACAACTACTGTAGATTGTTCCTGAGTGCATAACTAATATTTTCTTATGTACAACCAAGCTTTATTCCATGTAATCAGTGAGCTTGGCTGGTTTAATTGTTACACGCTGGTTGTGCCTGCTTTTTGGATTTGGGAATATCTTCTCCACTAATTAGATTGGGATAGCGCTGGAATGCGCTGTAACATTACTTCCATCTACGAAAACCTCCTTGTCCTCAAGGATGAAGTCCGGATATTCTAGCTTAAGATCCTTATAATCTTCCCATGTAGCATCGTTTGGACTTTGACCTTTCCATTGAACTAAAGCTTATGAAATCAAGCGCTTGCCCTGAAAAATCTGTTGGTGGCCTAGGATTGCAAGAGGAACTAATAATGGATAGCCTTTAATATAATTTGCAGGTAAAGGATGTTGTTGCTGCGTAAGATCTCCTCGGCATTCTTTTAGTAACAAAACATGAAATACATTGTGAATATGAGCAGTAGATGGCAGATTGAGTTTGTAAGCAACAGGACCCACACATTCAGCAATTTCAAATGGTCCATAAAAATGTTTAGATAGTTTATTAAAACGATTACCCATAATTGACCGTTGTCGGTAGGGTTGTAGTTTAACAAACGCCCAATCACCTGGCTTAAATTGTTTGTCCACCCTTCTTTTACCACACTGCTGCTTCATGCGATTTTGTGTACGAGTGAGGTTTGCCACTAGCTGGGGAAATACCTTGGAACGCGCAGAGAGCACGAAATCTACAAAATCAATCTTCGATGTTTCCTGTAGATAATGATGGAGTTGAGGAGGAGGGCGCTCATAAACAGCTTCAAAGGGCATCATATTGATGGCTGAATGCAAAGAGGTATTATAATGGTATTCAGCCCAAGGAAGGAATTTAAGCCAGGTCTTTAGATTATTAATCATAAAGCAACGAAGATAGTCTTGTAAACATCTATTAACGACCTCAGTCTGGCCGTCTAACTGAGGATGATATGCTGAGCTGGTGGACATGTGAGGACCTTGAAGTTTAAAAAGTTCCCTCCAAAATGCACTCATAAAAAGCATGTCTCTGTCAGAAACTATATCTTTAGGAAACCCGTGGAGCCTGCAAATTTCTTTAACAAAAACCTCAACTAAAATTGGGGCTATAAAGCTTGTAGCTAATGCAATGAAATGAGCATATTTGGACAGGCGGTCGACAACCACGAACACCATTGTTTTACCTTGGGAAGGAGGCAAGTGTGTCACAAAATCTATAAAAATAGATTCCTCAATCTGTTGTGGAATCTGCAGTGGTTGAAGTAGATCGAAAGGTGCTCTGTTGGGGCTTTTTACTTGCTGGCAAATGGTGCACTCCTGAACATAATGCTCAACATCACGTCATAAGTGTGGCCAACAAAAAGAAGAGGAAATTCTTGCCACTGTTCGTTTGATTCCTGCGTGTCCACCAACCACGGAATCATGATATTCTCGCAGAATTAATTCTTATAAGGCAGATTCAGTAGGTACATAAATACGATCTTTAAAAAGAATAAGACCGTGCTGAGATTTGTAATGAACATACTCCCCTGGCTTTTGTTCGATGGCTTTCAATAACTTTGTAGATGGAGGATGAGTAGTAATAAATCTTCGTAGTGTCGCCAATAGACCCTGGATAGGCCTAGATATTTGCAAGGTCTTCAGCTCACTTTCATGCACACGTGAAAGGGCATCAGTTGGCCCATTTTCACAACCAGGTTTATAAACAATGTCAAAGTCATAACCAAGCAGTTTGAAAGCTAGTGTTGCTGCTCAGGAGTTTGAATAATCTGTGTCATAAGGCTTTTTAAGGGTTGATGGTCAGTTTGAATGATAAAGTGAGTACCTAAAAGGTATTACCTCCAACGTTTAATAGCCATGGTTATTGCCTACATTTCACATACAAATGCTGAGGTTTTGAGCATGTGTGGCAGTAGTTGTTTGTTATAATAAGCAATAGGTTGATTATCTTGAGTAAGGACCACCCCAACACCTGTTCCAGAGGCGTCTGTTTGAACCGTAAATTTCTTGGAAAAATTAGGAAGTGCCAAGATGGGAGTAGACGTTAAGGCTTGCTTTAAAGCTGCAAAGGCCTGATCTGCTTCAGTATTCCAAAGGAAAGCTTCTTTGCGTAATAACTTCGTGAGAAGGGGAAGCCAACGTGGCATAATGTTTGAGAAATTTCCTATCATAACCAATGAGGCCGAGAAATCCTCGCAATTGCTTCACAATTGAAGGGGAAGGCCACTCTTGAATAGCAGCAATCTTACTGCAATCAACTGAAATGCCCATGGACGAAATAACATGACCTAGATAAATCAAGGAAGAGTAGACAAAGTTGCACTAACTCATTTTGATATAGAATTGATGCTATTGCAGGAGCGGGAAGACATAAGCTAAGTGTTGTAAATGGAGGGCATCTATCGCACTATAAATTAATATGTCATTAAAAAAAATAGGACAAATTTCCTCAATACAGTGCGAAAGAGCTCGTTCATCTCAAATTGAAAAGTTGATGGAGCATTAATGAATCCAAAGGGTAAAATAATGAACTTATAATGCCCATCATGAGTTCTAAAAGTTGTTTTATGAAGATCCTCTGGATGTAAACGCAACTTATGGTAACCTGTGCATAAGTCAAGCTTAGAAAAGACTGTAGCACCATTTAATTCATCAAAGAGTTCCTCAGCAGTGGGAATATGATATCGATTATGCACTATTACTGCATTCAAAGCACGGTAGTCGACACAGAACCTCCACGTGCCATCTTTTTTTTTTAATAAAAGGACAGGAGATGAGTAAGGGTTGTTGCTTGGTTAGATAATGCCATCAGTGAGCATTTCTTGAACAAGCCTCTCAATCTCAGACTTTTGAAAATGAGGATATATGTACGGGCGTACATTTATAGGAGCAACGCTTGGCTGTAATGGAATACGGTGTTCAACTTTTTGAAAAGGTGGTAGGCCTGGTGGTGTAGAAAAAATAGTATAATAATCTCATAACAGAGTGTGTAGTTGTGAACAAAAAACAGGAGACAAGTCTTCTCTAATGCGAGTCTTTGTGGTTTCCAATGTGGAGCTGACCAGTAAATGATAATGAGTGAAAATGGAATGAGTACGATGTTATCATTGAACTTGCCCTAATGTCATAGATGTCAGTGCAGCAGGTTTGATACCATATAAAGTCAGCTACTGGCCACCTTGTTCAAGTCGCATCCAAAGATTGGTATAATCAAAGAGGACAGGCCCCACGGCAGCAAGTCATTGCACTCCTAAGATAAGGTCTACACCATACAATGGCAGTAAATAGAAATCAACCATAGAGCAATAAGCATCCACGTCAACAGGTGTCTGAGTACAAAGCCCTGAACATGACAAGTTATCACCATTGCCAACAGTAACGTTCATATATTGAGAACGTTGAATAGGAAGTTTCAAGTATTAGGCAACCTCTCCAGCATAAAATTATGAGTTGATCCACCATCGATCAAAATAAGAACTGATTGACTGAGGATAGTACCCTGAAGACGCAGTGTAGTAGGAACAAAATGTCCCTCGAATGCGTGTAAAGATATTATAGAGAGTGACTCCTTATCTGGAAGGACTATATCTGGATCAGTGGTATCAACAGGTGTACTATCAATATCATCCAAAGAAGAGCTATCAACCTCTAGTTGTCGCATCAAATCATTCCAGTTGAGTGCCTAATTTGTTATTAGAAGCCATTTATACCACTGTAAAGCCATTTATACCATTATAAAACTTGGCCTGCCATATAGAAAGAAGCAATAGAGAGTTTCTGGTCCTCTAGTGTTCGATGATAATCAAAGAAACGTTGGATTTGAAAAATCCATTCAGCAACATCATCTCTCGAAAACATTGGAATCACCAATTTTGGTAAACGTGTTGATGTGCTTGGGTGTTGCTCCTGAACGTCCTAAGACATTGCATGAGGATGCGAAGAGCTGTGCGATAAACTTGGCGTGATTGGAGTAGGTAATAAGCCTGGTTGTGGTGATGAACCAGGTGCGAGAATTGGCAGTGCCGAGGAATTGATCCCCAATTGTTGTTTCTCTAGTTGTGCGAGAGATTGACATATGGACTCTAGTATTTTCTAGATCTAATCATTGGTGTTACTATTTGGCAAGATTTCTTCAAATTGTTACTGCATGGTTGTGGAATGTTGTTGGACAATAGTTTGCCTCTCTAAAAAATCCTTGGTTAGGTTAGTTATTGTTTCTTCTAGAGCTTTATAACAGGTAATAGTCCCCTTAGCCACCCTTGGAGAAACTCTCAATGAAAGCACCAAATGGTAGAGCACGAATAGAGAATAGAGTATAACAGAAAAGGAAAAAGGAAGAAGAGAAAGGGAGGAGAGAAGAGAAAGGAGGAAGAGGGAATGTGTTAATCCATGCCTGCCTTCACACTCGCACACTATTCATTTAATACCCGAGTGAGTTACAACAGCTATAGAATGTTCCTGAGTGCATAACTAATAGAGTTAGTTACAACAGTTGTAGAATATTCCTGAGCGCATAACTAATTTTGTCTCATGTACAACCAAGCTTTATTCCAGGTAATCAACGAGCTTGACTGGTTTAATTGTTATACGCTGGCTGTGCCTACTTTTTGGACTCTGGATCGTCTTCTCCACTGGTTGGATTGGGATAGAGTTGGAATGGGCTACAACATGGTGCTTGTTTGAGCTCATAAAGAGACTTTTTGAGTTTACAGACATGATGAGGGAAATGAGGATGAATAAAGCCAGGAGGTTGACGTATATATACCTCTTCAGAGAGTAAGCCATAAAGGAAGGCATTATTGACATCCATTTGCCTTAGTAAGAACTAATTTAATAGTCTGAGGCTTAATGATAAGACTAAATGTCTTAGTGTAGTCAATGCCTGGACGCTGATGAAAACCCTTGGCTACAAAGATGAGCCTTATATCGAGCAATAGAGCCATCAGGATTTCTCTTGATGCGAAAAACTCATTTGTTGCCAATGATGTTAAAGTAAGGTTTAGGAGGAACAAGGTCCCAAGTCCCATTAGAGAGGAGTGCATTAAACTCTTCAGTCTTAGCTTGCTGCCAGTGGGGTAATTTTGAAGCTTGCGAGACACTGGTTGGTTCAATGTCACTAGGTAAAGGATACTGCTCAGCAGAGAAGGCATTTTTGGGTTTGAAATGCCAGCTTTGGCTTTTGTGACCATTGAGTGAGTGCCAAGAAGAGTAGGTGGAGGATGCTCCGGTTGAGTGACTTCCAAACCTGTTGAAGGGACTTGGGAACATGGAGACACTGCTAGGTCAGAAGAGGCGGACGTGTGGGAGGTAATATGGCCAAGGTGGGATGAGTTCGAGGTGCAGAAGAGAGAGAAGGGGTTGGTGTGGTTGGGAGGAGGGGTGATGTGTCAACAGGAAAGTGAGAGGGGGTGGAAGATGTTGATTAAGAAAGAGAGACGTGTGAAGGAAAGTTAGTGGCATTGGGAGAGGGTGTATAGGATAAAGATGGTGGTGGGGTCCGATTAGGAGGATTATTAGGAGAAGAGATAACTGAAGAAGAGAGGATAGTGCGAGGTGGCGAGATGATGGGATTAGAAGATAAGTTTGAAGTTGGAAGGGTTGTGTCCGTTTGAAGTTGGAAGGGTTATGTCCTTAGTGGATGAGGGTTTGAAAAAAGGATAATTATCTTCAACAAAAATAACGTGCCTAGAGGACTAAATCTTTTGGTGTTGGAGATCATAACAGAGATACGTACTTTTTGAGGGAGAATAGCCTAAGAAGGCACAAGAGCCTAAAAGAGCCAACAAGAGGAGTTGATATTGCCAGAACCAATGAATATAAGTAGAGTTCTTCGTTTCTTTACCATAAACGACACAACTGAGAGAAGGTGGTGGAAAGGAGCCAGTGATGTAGCCTTGAAGACTGTAACCAATAAGCAGAGACTTCATCTGCTTAGCCCAGGCTACATAGTAGTTGGGGCTAAGTTTGATGGGAACAAGAGAGGTGATATTAATGGCAACAAGTTGCTAGATGGTACGCTGGAAGGGACGGTCTAGGTG
Source organism: Erythroxylum roraimae (assembly GCA_027568915.1). Classification (NCBI taxonomy): domain Eukaryota; kingdom Viridiplantae; phylum Streptophyta; class Magnoliopsida; order Malpighiales; family Erythroxylaceae; genus Erythroxylum; species Erythroxylum roraimae. Next base: position 23,579,687 of record JAOSBL010000007.1, read on the forward strand.
GGGAAGGTGGAGGTGTCTGCTGAGGTTGAGGTTAAAGAGGCCATGATAAAAAAAAATACAGCAAAGGATGGAAGAAAGGAGTGCTCTTTGGAGCCTTTTTGGCTCTGATACCATATAAGAGGAATAAATGAGGGTAAAAAGCTAAACTTTATTATGTGATAGTATCTGATATATATACAAAGAGAGGAACGAGAGTATTAAGGAAGAGGTTACAACAGAAATATATGCTATTATAGTTTGTTAACATACAGATAAGATTGCTAATAACTGAGGCTACCTGGGTTGGTACAGTGAAGTATATATTTACAGAATATTCCCCTAATATGCCAATAATGAGGAAGACATTACAACAGAAATATATGCTAGTATAGTTTGTTAGCATACAAATAAGGTTGCTAATAAATAGGACTACGTGGGTTGATACAGTGAAGTATATATGCATATAATATTTCTCTAATAAATCTCATTATCGAGGTGATTATCATAGAGTAAATAATCAAGTTTGATATTGGGTCAAAGTGTTTCTTCTTTAATTCTTTATGACCGTTTCTTTTTTCCTTTTTCTCGATTTCAGAATATTGCACCAAAACCCGACGGAAAAACGCCAGGAGCTCAGGCACTTGCCATGAGAATCTATGGTGACATGGTGACCTTTTATAACATCAAGCTCCTGGGATTCCAGGACACATTGCGTGATGATAGAGGCAGACATTTGTTTAAGGATTGTTACATTGAAGGCACTGTTGGTTTCATTTTTGGTAGTGGAAAATCTTTTTGCCTAGTAAGCAAGCAGCTCCAATAGTATGTGAACATAAATATACCAGAATACCAGATTAGTTGCAACATTTATGTGGAAACAAATTGCATAACACGAAGTTATTTGCGAAAGCAGATGAAGGAATGACGGTAATAGCAGCACATACAAGAAAAAGCCAAGATGAAGACATCGGTTTCTCTTTTGTACACTACAAAGTAACTGGAAAAGGCACTGGTGCAATGCTAGGCAGAGCATGGACAGAGATGCCAAAAGTGGGCTTTGCTTACACTACTATGATAGAAGTCGTAGATCTAGCAGGAAGGTCCAATAATCACCACCCTAATAGAGACCAGTACGTGTGCTTCTTCCAAGTTTTAACATATAAATTTTCTATGTTGGGATCAAATCAGAGAGTAACCAGTTATGTAACTATCTATTTGGTTGAACTGCAGGAAGGTGTTTTTCAGGGAGTACTAGTCATCAGGACTAGGGTCAGTTCCCAATTCCATGCACCTGTTAGAAGAATTTATTTAAGTCAAGGATTGTTGAATAAAGACCTATTCTTTTGGGTTGTTAGAGTTTTTAGCTATCGTTTTTATTCCTATTATCTAAACCACTTTACGTTATTTGTGGTCTGGTTTTTCTCTTTCTTGTTAAAGTGTAAGGCTATATAAAGCCAAGAGTAGCTTCAATAAGATTATCGCTTAAAAACCCAATTGTTTATGTTTCTATTTTAGCTATTTTGCTGTCTAAAACTTTACAATTGGTATCAGAGCCCCCACTAGGCTTACAAAAAAAGAAGTAGCAAACTTCTGGTGATCAAACACTGAGAGGATGAGTGAAGACAAGACTTTGACGAAGATTCCTCACTTCTACGGTCATTATGATCACTGGACTAAACTGATGGAAAATCTTCTCAGGGCAAAAGGTCTTTGGATCTTGGTGAAGGACGACTTTGAAGAACCACGGGCAGGGACAAGGCTGACTGATGCACAACAAGCACAGCTTGATGATGCCATAACTAAGGATCATCAAGTCAAGCATTATTTATTCCAGGCAATTGATCGAACTGTCTTTGAACAAATCTTGGATCGTCGCACAGCCAAGATTGTTTGCGATTCAATGAAGCAAAAGTTTGGAGGAAATTTAAAGGTGTAGAAATCTTTGCTTAACTCATTAAGAAGAGAATTTGAGGTTCTCGCAATGCAGAAAGATGAAACCATTAATGAGTATTCTGCAAGAGTGATGATGGTCTCCAATAATATGAGGAGCAATAGAGAAGAGATGTCTGACACAAAGCTTGTTGAAAAAATCTTGCGTACCCTAACTGAGAAGTTCATATATGTTGTTGTGTCCATCGAAGAATCTAAAGATACTGACAACATGTCCATCAATGAATTACAGAGTTCCTTGGTAGTGCATGAACAAAAGTATAAAGGAAGGGGACGAGGATGAGGAAGAACAACGCTCAACAAAGCAACTGTTGAATGTTATAGGCGTCATGACTTGGGACATTTTCAATATGAACGTCCAAAGTTGAACAAGGAAGCAAATTATGTAGAGTTAGAAGAAGAAGATGAGCTACTGCTAATGGCCTACGAAGAACTACATGAAGCAAAGAGGAGTGACGTGTGGTTCTTAGATTCTAGATGTTCAAACCACATGTGTGGGAATCAAGTTATGTTTTCAAGATTGGACACAACTTTTTCTCACACTGTCAAGCTTGGAAATAATACTAGAATGAAGGTTACTCGAAAGGGAGCTGTGAAACTATTCTTACAGGGAGTTTGCTATACCACTGGTAATGTGTTTTGTGTACTTGAACTCAAAAATAATCTCTTGAGCGTTAAGCAGCTTCAGGAAAAGGAAGTATCAGTACTATTTAAAGATGGTGTGTGCAGTATTTATCATCCACAAAGAGGAAAGATGGTGGAATCCATTATGAGTCCAAACCGAATGCTATTTTGCTTGCTGAACCACCTACCACAACGAATGAAGAAAGATGTCTCCAAGTCAACAATACAGATCAATCAACACTTTGGCACTACTGTTATGGCCATCTCAGTTACAAAGGCTTGCGTACTTTGAAATACAAAAACATGGAGATAGGTTTTCCGCAAATTGTAGCTCTAAGTGTCACTTGCGAGGCATGCATGAAAGGCAAGCAACATCGAACTCTTCCTAAAAGAAGTCAATGGAAAGCAACTAAAAAATTAGGTCTTATCTATGCAGATCTTTGTGGTTTGATTACACCAGCTTCAAGCACTCAGAAGAGGTACTTATTGTGTTTCATAGATGATTTTTCTAGGAAAGCATGGACTTATTTTCTTTTAGAAAAATCAGAAACATTTTATCACTTTAAATGTTTCAAAATACTTATGGAAAAGGAAATTGGAATGCCCATTAAATGCTTAAGAACAGATAGAGGAGGAGAATTTAACTCTACAGAGTTCAATGATTTTTGCGAACAACATGGAGTGAAGAGACAATTAACCACAGCTTATATTCCACAACAAAATGGAGTGGTCGAACGCAAGAATCGTACTGTAATGAACTTGGTGAGAGCTATGTTGACAGAGAAGAAAGTACACAAGACTTTCTGGCCAGAGGCAGTTAGGTGGACGATTCACGTCTTGAATCGATCACCTACCCTAGCTGTAAAGGATATGACCCCAGAAGAGGCATGGAGCGGAGAGAAGCCATCAGTCGATTATTTTTGAGTTTTCATATGTGTGGGACATGTTCATATTCTAGATGCTAGGAGAAACAAGCTTGACGATAAAAGTGTGAGCTGTGTACTATTTGGGTTTAGTGGAGAATCCAAAGGATACAGAATGTTTGATCCGATTGCCAAAAGAATTATAGTAAACCGCGATGTAGTTTTCGAAGAAGATCGCAAGTGGGATTGGAATACAAATTTTGAAGGAGAACAACTAATGGAATTAGAATGGAGAATTCACAGAGGAAACCGAAATTAATTTTCAGGCCCAATTAATCCACCAGCTGCCGCAATAGACTTGGCAACAAGGGAGGGCAGAAATCGATGTCCACCTGTATTGTCGACAGATTATGCTTCCAGTTAAGGTTTGCCTGAAGAAGATGAAGCAAACATGGCATTTTTTATGATATCAAATCCTGTCGACATTGAAGAAGCTGTCAAAAGCCTGAAATGGAGACTAGCTATGAATGAAGAAATTAAATCCATAAAAAAAAAATCACACCTGGCGCTTAGTGGAACTACCAACTGATGTAAAGAAAATAGGAGTAAAATGGATTTATAAAACCAAGCTAAATGAGCTTGGAGAAGTTGACAAATACAAAGCAAGATTGGTGGTGAAAGCCTACACTCAGTAATATGGAATTGATTATACGGAAGTTTTTGCACCTATGGCTAAGATGGATATGGTGAGAATGATCATAGCCTTTGGGGCTCAAAGAGGCTGGAAACTTTATCAATTAGATGTCAAATCGGCTTTCCTATATGAGGATTTGAAGGAAGACGTTTTTATTAAACAGCCGAAAGGTTATGAGAAGAAAGGAAGTGAGCAAATGGTGTACAAGCTGCAAAAGGCCTTTTACGGACTAAAACAGGCACCTAGGGCTTGGTTTAGTCAAATAGAGCCTTACTTCATCGAGGAAGGATTCGAAATTAGTTCCAGTGAGCAAACAATTTTTTGTCAACAGAAAGGGAGGTCAAATTATCATTGTGAGCATTTATGTTGATGATCTTTTATTTACTGGTGATGATGAAGAATTATTGGGTGAATTTAAATGTTCTATGAAAAAGGAGTTTGATATGATAGACTTAGGTCAAATGAGATTCTTTCTTGGAAT
>JAOSBL010000007.1:23584377-23595821 GCA_027568915.1 Erythroxylum roraimae
CGAATCGGATTTGAGTCCGATTCGATTCGTTGATTCGATATCTTCAGTTTGTTTCGCCTTCGTATGCCTTCCGATTCAATTTGTGTTAAGAGGTTGGGTTCCGAAAACGGGTCCCAACACGCAGTATACTAAACACTTTAAGAGGAAGATCATGCAATAATTGAGACAAAGGAAAATAATTATTAAAAAAATAAGAAGTATTTGAAAATTTAGAACTTTTAAAGGCATCTTATTGATCAAATATGCAGCTATTATGATAGCCTCATCCTATAAGTACTTTGGAGATTTATTTGAAATCATTATAGATTTTGTGATTTCTAACAGGTGTTTATTTTTCCTTTCTGCTATTCTATTTTGTTGTGAGATGTCAATATATAAGCTTTGATGAACAATAATTTTTTATTAAAAATCCTTAAAATCTTGTTGAAATATTTGTTTCCATTATCGCTTCTAAAAGCTTGAATTTTGGTTTGAAAATGTGTTTGGATCATTTTATAGAAGTCTTGAAAGACTTTCTCAACATCTAACTTCTCATTAGGTAAAAATAATTAAGTAATTCTAGTATGGTCATCAATGGAACTTATGAACTATCCTTTTTTAGTTATTGTTATTATTTTCAAATGTCCTCAAATATCACTATAGATTATAATGAAGGATTTTATGGCCTTGGAAGGTCGTGTTGGGAAAGATATTTGATGATGTTTGGCAATTTGGAGAATTTCTCACTAAAATAATGATGGATCTTTATTATTAAAAAAAAATTGGAAACAAATATGACATAAAATGAAAACATGGATGTCCTAATCTCAAATACCATAACATAATTTTTCTCTCACAAAGCATTAAAGTAGAATTAAGACAAATTTTCTGGGATTGCCTATTTGAGTCATATCCATTTACGAAGAAACAGAGGCCTCCAACTTGTTTAGCATTAACAATCATGTTCCTCATATTTAAATTCTAAAATTGATTTGATCAATAGTTATTTTACTGACTGATAACAAGTTACAGGACAATTTTAAGATTAAAAAATTTTACAGATTAGCTATATTTGTTCATGTATGTTAGAAGACGTTTCACGCCAAATTTAATAATGTTGGCTTAAAAGGTATGGTTGTCTCCAAATTATTTTTTCTTCCAAATTTTTAGCTTCCTATGGATTTCTAACATGTTTCTCGTGTATGTGAATTATGTTTATAGTGATCACACCAAGGCTTTTTATTGTTTTTCCTTTCTCTCTTAACCTTTGCTCCTTTCGATACGAGTGCAGAACCTTCGGCCTTTGATCTAGTGCTACCAATCATCACTTTCCACCTCATCTCCTCTCTCTTTATTTTCAAGAAAACCTCTTTGATAGAGGATAGTGGCTTTCTTCCCAAAATTTTTGTCTTTAACTTCATCTAATTCTTGATTCAATCCTTCAAGAAAAACAAAAACCTTATCATTTTCTTCCCTTTTTATGTCAAACACTATGATTTGAACAGTCCCAGTTATCTTCATAAATAGGTCTAATTTTTTCCACAAGGTTACATGTTTGTTATAAAACAAAATAATGTCATGGTATACTTGCTTGGCCTTCCAAGACCTCATTTTTATTTTGAAAATTTGAGAATATTCGAATTCATCTATTAAATCGTATCCCATACATCATTTGCTATTGGTGGAAACATATGGGGTTTTTCAGTTGCAGGTTTCATTGAATTAATTAACCAAATTGTGATCAAAGAATTTTTGAGCCTCCATATTGCTATATTTAGATCATTCAAAACTGACCTTGTTATCTTTCTAGTCAAATGGCTGAATTTTCTCTACCATTAATGGCTTGAATTTTTCTCCACAATTAATAGCCAACTTATTTTTTATGCCCATTTTAGCTAATTATAAATGTTCAACTTGTGGTTCATCAATTGAAATGGCTAGTTATAGCCAAGAAAATCACAACTAGAATTAGTCGCACTGTAACGACTGAAATCATTTTTGGAGGATGAGGAGCTTCTCTCCTAATCTCTCCTAATCGGTCATCACTAGACGATAGTCCATCTAGGACTGATTTGAACGAAGAAAAAAATATTATGAAAAAAGTCTTAGCTTCCCTACCATACTAAAAGAAAGAAAAGTAATTCTTCCTTAATCATTTTGTGAATAACACAGGGAATATATATATATATATAATATAGTGCTAATCACCTCTTTAAATCAAGAAGTGTCTATTTATTCTTTAAGCAATAAAATCACATTAATTTAGCCACTAATTTATAGAATATCAACTAATTATCTCCACAGTTATCAACTAATTATTTCTAGAATATCAAAAAAAAGGCCTATCCAATAAAGTGAGTGTAGTGAATATGAGCATGTACTTCAAACAAGATTGAAATTGACTACTATTCATGATCGAGCAGTTATTGTCACAAACCAGTAAGTTGCAAAAATGGCCACCTTCTATCATCGAATCATTTCCAAGTGGTTGATGAGTTCATCATAATAGATTTTGTAAGGGATCAATGGGGTTAGTGATCATAAGAAATTCATGTTCTGAGAATTCTTCCATAAGCATCAATATCTATGAATTTACACAGGACTTTTCATATTTTCCTTCAAAGTCCTTGATGTCTATTTCTCATTACTAGTTGGACAAGTTTTAGAAGAAAAAAAACAACTTTAAACTCCTAATACAAATCCTACATATATTAGTACTTGAATATATACACATATGCTTATATTATGCATATAAGATAAAGTTAAAAAGAGTGACCTTATATCCTGTAAGCTATATTACTATCAATATAGGGAGTTCAGTGAAAAGTTTAATTTTTGTGCTGCTAGATTCTTGTGTTATTGTTCACAATAATAATTTTAAGCTCATTTTTTTAGCATGCTAGTTTCTATTTTACTTTCCCTAAATTTATTTTCTAGTGAAGTTCATGTAAAATTCTCAAATGGCATGCATCCAATTTCCTTTTACATAAATAAGAACAAGATAAATACTAAAAGGAATTCAACCATGAAATTTTTGTGGATGAACACCTATTTTATTCTTTTGTGCTATTTATATATAGAAAAAAGTTTCGAAACTACAGTACTTATAGGAAATGAAACTATACTTATAGGAAATGAAACTATCATAAAAGACTTAATTTGTTCTCAATCGTTATTTGAAAATTGTTCCACTGGATTGATTGCTTCATTTTCCTTGCAAGTTGGCATCCAACATAAACCTGTTAACCTGAAGCTGAGAACATATAATATTGTCCATGTCAATGTGAAAAAGGACCAGGTAATTGATGCTTTTCCAAAACCCTTTTAAAAAACACACACATATGGATAAGTACCTATAATTTTTTTACATTTCTTGCTATCACTTAAAATATGTAAAAACAATAAAGTACTGTCCTCTTTCATAAAAATACAATTACGTATTATCAAATTATTCAACTAAAATATTATAAGAAGTCGTTATAACCATCCCTATGAGAATGTTGAAGGAGCAATCTACATGTAGTAGGATCAATCACCAGTGAAGATCAAAACACTGCTCATTTTTGTGCACAAAATTTGCTGAGCTACACCTCTCTTTCAGATTAAGCCTTCTTATAATATTTCATTATAAATGCTAAAACATAACAGAAACAAGTTGTGAAAAGTTCTTTACTATTTTCTTTAAATTTCTAGGTGATATCACTAACACTTCCAAGGTATAAAGAGCTTGTTCATGATCCGAGGCTAGTTGTTAGAAATTAAACTTGGTTTAATACATGTTTCAAGATTATGAGTTGTAAAGTGTTGTATTTGACTTGGTCAAATACCAAGCATGCCAAATTGTCTTTGAACTTCTTTAGGTAGCTTCATTGAAGCTCGCATTGTAGTCAATTATTACTGACTTTGCTTCTCCATAAATATGTCCATTTGATTGTTACATGCATTATACAAAAATCAAAAGAAAAGTGAGTGAACAAAGGTTTGAAAGCTTTGTGATGGGCACAACTCTAGCAAGTTATATTAGTGTGAAGTGTTAATAAAATTTAAAGTGTGTATTTTGTTAACTAGTTTATTTTTTGGCAATTATAATTGCCAACCTCTAGTATCAGAGCTCGATTAAAGTTCTCAAGTAGATCAAGATGGCTTCAAGTTCATTAACTAAAATTTAACAAGTTCATCCAATGCAATTATCAATTTTCAAGTTTGATGGCAAAATCAATTTTGCAATATGGAAACACTTGATGGAGTTATATTTGAGAAGCAATAAGTATAGTGAAATTTGGAGAAAGGCTTAGTAGAAAAAGAAAAACAAACAGTTGAAGAATCACAACAACTGGTTCGTAATCATTCATTAAATGAAAAGGCCTTGTTTTTAATTTGTCAATCTATTGAGTTATTGATTCTTGAAAAAAATATTCTATGCTAAAACAACAAGGGAGGCTTGGAATATTCTGCTCAAAACGTATGAAGGAGCAGATATAGTTAAACAAGACTACAAAGTTTAAAAAGGCAATACGAGTTAATGAAGCAAAGAAAAGATGAAAGTATTTGTGATTATTTTTCACGAATAGAAAAATTGATCAATGAGATGAAAAATAATGGTCATGAAATTACAAAGAAAGATATCATAGAGAAGATTATGCACACATTAACAAGTCGATTTGATTATGTTGTCTCAGTCATTGAAGAGTCTAAAGGTTTGGAGTTTATGACTCTCAATGATTTACAAGCCTCATTAGAGTCCTACGAAATGTGAATGAATGAAAGATCATCAAACATAACAGAGCAAGTTCTAAAACCCCAGGTAAATTTGAGAAATAAGAAGGAAACTACAATAGGCAAAACAAAGCATACTCAAAGAAGTTCAAATTTTAAAGGCAATGGAGGAAAAAATTTTAGAACCAATTCTAGACTAGGAGTGGATAAATCCAATATTCAATGTCACAAGAGAAAAACTTTTGGTATTTATCAATCTGAGTGCAAGACACATATTCAGTGCCATAATTGCAAAGAATATGGTCACTATAATAGAGAATGTTGTTCTCAAAGACAAGAACATAATGATAATTGAGCTAGATCATTGAGAATAATAACATAGAGACCTTGTTAATGGCCGTTAGTGACACCAATAACAGTGATAACAATCAATGGCTATTAGATTCGGGTTGTAGCAATCACTTAAGTGGAAACAAAGAAGTTTTTTCCCACTTAGATGAATCCTTTCATTCTTTAGTAAAGCTTGTCGATAGGTACCAGATTCCAATTTTAGGAAGAAGAAAGATTGCTATAAAATTAAAGAATGGGCTCAAATTATATTTTTGATGTGTACTATGTTCCTACTCTTTACCAAAATCTATCAGGAGTTAGACAACTAGAAAAAAAGGATTATGATTTACACTTCAATAAAGATGGATGCATCGTGAGTGATATAAAAAAAAGGGCATGATTTTAAAGAAGAGAATGACATCCAATCGTCTATTTCCAACATACCTTAATTATGGTAGTACTTCTTACTGTAATACTATGACTATCAATGATAATTGGCTATGCATATATGACTTGGGCACTTGAATTTTTGAAGCATTAAGTTTCTTGTAAACAAAGAGTGGGTTTTAGGCTTGCCAACCATTCAAGTTCCTGACCAGATTTGTGAGTCATGTGTAATGAGAAAAAACCATAGAGATACATTTCCTAAAAAGCAGGAATATAGAGCCAAACGTCCACTAGACCTCATGCATTTAGATTTATATTATATGGAGTTTCCAATCAAATAGAGGTAACAAATACTTTATTACATTTATTGATGATTATATTAGAAAGACATGGGTTTATTTTTTGAAGCGAAAATCTGAGGCATGTAAAGTACTTTAGAATTTTGTAGCGTATATTGAAAAATACCCATTATTCTATCAAGACTTTAAGAACGCATAAAAGAACAAAATATATTGTTTGTGATAATTTCTTAAGAAAACATGGAGTTGAGCATCGGTTGATAGCTAGGTACACTCCTCAAAAAAATGAATTAGTAGAAAGCAAAAATATAACTATCATGGATATGGTCAAAAACATGTTATTTTTAAGAAGTTACCTAAAAGTTTCTGGACAGAAGTCGTGGCTTAGGCGGTCTATATTTTGAATAAGTGTCTTATTAGAAGTGTTCGTGGTAAAACTCCACAAGAAGCATGGAGTGGACGAAAGCCTAATCTTAGTTGTATGAGGGTGTTTGGTTGTATAGCGTATTTGTATATGCCTGATGAGTTGACAAAGAAGCTAAATGACAAGGCAAAAAATTGTATATTTATTGGTTACAACATGGAAACAAAACGTTATGAGGTTTATAATCCAAAGAATCAAAAAAGCGATCATTAGTCGAGATGTTACTTTTGAAGAAGATGGAGTATAGGATTTGTTAGAAAAAGGAAAGACATAATTGCCATTACCAGTGTCCATAAACAATGAATTGGAAACAACTAATCAAATTGGAGAGTCATCTTCACCTCCAGTCCCTGAAGAGCCAACTCATGTTAATCTTGAAACGTCATCTCCTCCTACTTTACCTTTACTTAGGCGCTCAAAACAATAATGTCATCCGAAACTTTTTTGAAAGATTATCAAGTTGGTGATGATGACAATGATGATGAAGTTGTGGCTCATTATGCTTTCTTTACAGATTGTGATCCAATAAAGATCGAGGATGAAGTGAATGATGATCATTTGATTAAAGCAATTGATGAAGAAATATATGTCATAGAAAAGAATAAAACATAGGAATTAACCACTTTACCAAAAGGAAAGAAGCCTATTGGTGTCAAATGGGAATACAAGACAAAGTACTAGCCTAATGAAGAAGTGGAACGCTTTAAACCAAGATTAGTTGCAAAAGGATACAAGCAAAAGTCAGTTATCGATTATTCTGAAGTATTTGCACCTGTTTCCAAATTGGATACTGTATGTTTAATCATTTCACTTTTCGCTCAAAGCAATTCAAAGGTTTATCAAATAGATGTCAAATCAGCTTTTTGAATGGTGTACTTGAAGAAGAAGTATACCAAGATATGTAAAGCAAGGAGAAGAAGATAAGGTTTATCAGCTAAAGAAGGCGTTGTATGGTCTTAAATAAGCACTAAGGGCATGGTATACTCCTTATTTCATTAAACATGGTTTTCATAAGTGTACATATCAACATACTTTATATATCAAGATCAACAACGAAGGAGACATTGTTATAGTTTGTCTCTATGTAGATGATTTGATGTTTACCAATAATAATTCAAGACTATTGTTAGAATTTAAGATATGGTTGCTCACTTTGAAATGAATGATATGGGATTAGTGTCCTACTTTCTTGGTATCGAGGTAAAGCAAAAAAATGAAGGCATATTTATTTCACAACAGAAATATGCTAAAGATATTTTAAAGAAATTCAAGATATATGCGTACAAGCCAATTTCAATGCCAGATGAAGAAAGGTTAAAGCTTTTGAAAGATGGTAGTGGTGATTTGGTTGATGCAACAAACTTCTAAAGACTTATTGGAAGTTTGAGGTACCCAATTGTGACTAGTCCATAAATTGTTTACGGAGTGAGAATTGTGAGTAGATTTATGGATTCACCACGACAATCTCATTGGCAAGATGCAAAATGAATTTTAAGATATATTAAAGGTACAATTGATGATGGCATATTTTATTCAAACAATAAAAATATACAACTAGTTGGATATACATGATTGAGCTAGTGACAATGAAAAAAGAAAAGGCGCTTTAGGTTATGTATTTCATCTTTGTTCTGGAGCATTTTCTTGGTCTTCAAAGAAACAAAAATTTGTTTCTCTTTACACCGTAGAAATATAGAGCAGCAGCAAATTGTGCTACTCAAGTGATTTGGATACGGATGATGCTTAGCGAATTATAACACCAACAAGATGATCCAACTACAATCTACTGCGATAATAAATCAGCAATCGCCTTAACAAAGAATCTAGTATTCCGTGGTTAAAGTAAAAATATTGACATTAATCATCACTACATTCGAGATTTGGTTAAAGATAAGGAAATTATAGTTGAGTATTGCACATCTAAAGATCAAATAGTAGGCCTTTGAAAGCTGAGCCATTTTACAAGTTGAAGAACATGCTTGGAATGATTAAACCAAGTTTAAGGGAGAATGTTAGAAATTAAACTTGGATTAATACATGTTTCTAGATTATGAGTTGTAAAGTCTTGTATTTGACTTGGTCAAAATACCAAGTCAAATTGTCTTTGAACTTCTTTAGGTAGCTTCATTAAAGCTAGCATTATAGTTGGTTATTATCGACTTTTCTTCTTAATAGATATGGTCATTTGACCATTACATGTTTTGTACAAAAATCAAAAAGAAAAGTGAGTGAAAGAAAGGTGTGAAAGCTTTGTAAAGTGGCCAACTTCAACTAGTTGTACAGTGGGAAGTATTACTAAAAGTAATGAATCACATACACCCATGAGGGGCATTATGGTCATTATTCTTTAAATAACTACCAAAGGTAGTTAAGGTTTTGAATTTAAAAACCAAAGAACGAAAATATAAGGAAGATCTTTTTAACAAAAATTTTGGATAAGGAGATCTGAGATAAAGCTTTCTTTAACCGGTGGAACTACAACAATAATCCATGTGATTTGTGTTTTTTGTATGCATATGCAAAGATCCTGTTTAACATGATCTATGTGATTATGTTCTATCTTGATTATTCCAACATTGGTATCAGAGCAGGTAATTTTTTATTTTATATGCATGCTAAAATCAAGATGTCGTAAATCAGTGTTAAATTTTGGCTATTGATCATTTGTGAATAATGATATGAATATCTACGAATATCATAACTTTGGATATGCTATGTTTCTTGCTATATCATACTAGGCTCAAAAGTTATTTGTGTATAACACATTAAGTTGTGATCTGTTTTGTGCTTCTGTTTCCAAACATGTTAAACGTCTGTCCTTTAAACTCCATAGAAGCCTAGAAATGTTGCTTTTTTCCCTTTCTTTTAGGTGTACTTGGTTATGAAACCAATCATAATAAAAGTGAGTTTTTGTTTTTTTTAATGGTCTTCAAAAGAAAACGTTTTTTTTGTTTATTCTCTCTCTAGAGGATGCTTTTATTTTCTGCAACACCAAGATAGTAAAACTTGATCGAATAAGATTTGAGTTGTCCTTTAGAAGAGAAGCGGTTTCGCTTCCATCAGAAGCCAGAAGAGAAAAGATTTTAAAAAAAGAAAGAAAGAAGGAGAAAATGAACCACAGAGAAGAGGAGGAAGAAGACGTCTCTTCTTGAAAACAACCAAGAGGTGCATGGCCTCTCAAAAGTTACATTGTTAAACAACTAAGTATAATAAGACAAAGGCTTAACAAATAGGTTTTTGGATATATGTGTCGTAACAACCTAGAATGGGTTAAGGCTTTGGGCACTGAGATCCAACATAACAAGCTTGTGATAGTTTTGGGCTGTAATGATATGTAGAGAAAGGATTCAAGTTAAATGAATGGGTCATGTCTATGTGATGCCTTATGGGCTATGGCTTGGACCCATAATATATGACTTTCTTTCATTAGGATTGAAGGCTTAGGCGTTAATAACCACATTGAGGTTGGGCTAGACCTTAATATATGTTTTAAATTAAATGTAAGATAAAGAATTAGAAATAAGTTTTCTAATTTACACAAACTAATTAAGTTAGTTAAATTAGTTTCTAATTAACATAAAATATTAGAAATTAGTGTTTTTAAATAAAAGTAAACTAATTTGTTTAGTTAAAATAAACTTAGAAATAAGTTTCTAAAACCAACAAAAAAGAAACGAGTTTTCTAATTGTATTATTTTTCGTTGAATTAAAATTAGACATATGTTTTCTAATTAAATCAAAACTAATTTGTTTAGTTAAAATTAGAAAGGAGTTTCATTAGAAATTAGTTTCTAATTAAACCAAAATAAATTGATTAGTTCAATTATAATTTAAATTAGAAATAAGTTTCTAATTCAATTTAAATTATTCACATTTGAATATGATAAGATTAGAAATAAGTTTCTAATCGACTAGATATTAATAGCATAATTTGATTGGTTCAACAAATTGCTAATAGAATTAAATTGTTTCCATACTATGAGCATGAGTTCACTATGTGTTAGACAAAATAATTTGTTATTTTATGCACTCTTTTGATTCCTAAAAAAGAATTTCAGGAAGATGCCTATTATTAAGCGGACGCCTAAGCTTATTTGATGTGAGGCATAGAAGAGACACATTAGCAGTATGTTTGTACAATTAGTTAACATGCGTTTAATGCTTGGAGACGGTCTAACACAACATGTTATTTCAGTTAATAACATAATGCAAGAGTTATGCTTTGGAGGTTGTCCAGCTTATGCAGATGTTGAAGTAAAGTACATGACTTTGCTTACAACATTACCTTAACCTCAAGGCGAGCTGTTACAAATGCTTTGGAATAATATGCCTAACGAGAAGACTTATAATTTGTTAGTGATGACATTTATTAAAGAGATGCGTAGAAGGGAGTTGATTAGGACTTTGTATCCTATAGGTCTTCCAATGGAAATAGTAAGAGCTATTGTACATCAAGCTTCGCGAACTGTGTCACGTGAATTCATGAACTCATTTCTTTGTAGGGTTCGTTACCCATAGATTGTTCGTAGGTTGTAGAACATTTAATGCAATATGTTGTTTTATAAGAACAAAGTCTTGATTTTTATGTGATATGTTTACATATATGTTCGTCTAGAGTAAGGTAATTATGATTTGATTGTTGTATGAATGATGATTGAACACATTAATGGACTTCTAATTTCATAAGAAATTATGATCGAATTATTTACTCTATGAACGATTAATATGACATTAATGTGTATATATATTTCTTTCTCATTGTAGAAACTTAGTGTTTCAAACAAAAAAAAAAAAGGTTACTGCTTCAAAGAATATTGTTGCTGAACTCAATAGGGGTGAGAACTCAATGGTGACAATTATGAAATCTGGAATATGAAAATCCAATTTGTGCTAGCGGAGTAAGAGACTTTTGAACCATTAAACCTAACCATGGCAGTTCCTGAGGACGGCACTACAGCCCAGTATAAGAGGGACCGTGTTGCATATGAATTATGGAAAAAGAAGAACTCTTTAGCTCGTATCATGTTGCTGAGTAGCATGGATAATGATATCATGCGAGAGTTCGGTAAATTCAAAACTGAAAAGGACATGTGGTCCACACTGGGTGCTCATTTTAGAGGTGCTTCAGTGACCAAAGTAAGATCACTTACAATTAAGTTTGATACTTATAAGAAGCGCCCAGATGATACAATGCAAAAGCATCTAAGGCAAATGTCCAACATGGTAAGTGAGTGATCGCGGCTCTGTCGTTCGATTAAGAAATCGACCTTGGAAACCGGTCAAAATAAAATATTTCCAAGATTGCAGCA
>JAOSBL010000007.1:23610292-23621568 GCA_027568915.1 Erythroxylum roraimae
AAATAATAATAATAATAAATTAATAATAATAAGAATAACTTATTAAAAATTAATAATAATAATAATAATAATAATAAAATTAACAATAATAATAATAATAATAATAATAATAACTTAATAATAATAATAATAATAAATTAATAACCATAATAATAAATTATTAAAAATTAATAAGAATAAGAATAACTTATTAAAAATTAATAATAATAATTAATAATTAATTAATTAATTAAATTAATAATAATAATAATAACTTAATATTAATAATAAATAAATAAAATCAATAATAATAAGAATAACTTAATAATAATAATAATAATAATAGTAATAATAATAAAACCAAACATATTTTTGCTTTCAGTTTTTTATTAAAAATCTCAACCAAACAGGTTTTTGTTTTCAGTTTTTATATTGCAAATCTCAACTAAACAGTTTTCGTTTTTTTTAGAAAAAAAAAACAGAAACTAAAAACAGAAACAGAAATAAAAAATAACAACAGAAAAATAAATGTGGAACCAAACGGCCCCTTAATTTTCATTTCAAATTTTAAAATAACTACTTAGCAATAATGTATCATTTAAAAAATGTATATAGTTTACACAGCGTGACTTATCAAGTCTGTGCATTTCCGAATCAACAACATGAAACTATAATTGAATCATCTGAGACCAGACAACTTCTTTCTTCTTGTACCAAGAAACATGCCAGATTTAGGACAAGTTTGGAACTCAAATTCTATCCAATTTCTACGGCTGAGAAACTTGAACCACGAGAAAAACGTAAGCCGGTTCGAGGAAATGTCTCTCAAATCGACCATTTGAAGTCTTTCCCCATCATATAAGTTGTAGCCAGATTCCATGCAAAAGTCAACCAACGTAGTAAACGATCTTACATTACAAATGACGCAAAATATGCCTGGAAAGATCACATGCATTGGCGTTGCTCTCATCGCCATTGTTATTTCGGCAACGACCGTTAGCTCCGACGATGCCACACCGATACCAGCCAACCGAGCCCAAGTAGAGGCCTGGTTCAATAACAACATCAAGCCATTACCGAATCGTAAGGGGCTTAACGATACCCTTTTACATGCGGAGAGTGGTGCTAAAATTGTAAAGGTAAGGAAAGACGGAAGTGGACAATTCAAGACTGTGACCGATGCGGTTAATAGTGTTCCGGCAAATAACAAACAACGTGTGATCATAGACATTGGTCCTGGTACTTACAGAGAGAAGGTCACAGTTGAAAGGAACAAACCTTTCGTCACGTTTTATGGAGCACCAGGAAAAGTTCCAACCCTGTCGTTTGATGGTACAGCGGCTAAATACGGAACCGTTTACAGTGCAACCCTGCAAGTTGATGCTCCGTTCTTCACAGCCGCCAATCTCATTATTGAGGTATTCATCAACCTTATATTATATATGTATCATTTTGTTCTTGTGGTCATCTTACTTTTTGTATTATTTTGGTTTTAGAATACTGCACCAAAACCAGATGGAAAAACCAAAGGAGCTCAGGCACTTGCCATGAGAATAGGAGGTGACATGGCGACCTTTTATAACGTCAGGCTCCTGGGATTTCAGGACACATTGTGTGATGATAGAGGCAGACATTTCTTCAAGGACTGTTACATCGAAGGCACTGTTGATTTCATTTTTGGAAGTGGGCAGTCTATCTATTTGGTAAAATTTTCTAAACCTTTCTCTACACATGAAATAATTGGTTCCATGGTTAGAAACTGAATAGAGTTTACTAAAACTAATGCAGAACACCGAGTTATACGCGAAAGCAGATGAAGGAATGACGGTAATAGCAGCACATGCAAGAAGTACTCAAGCTGAAGACACTGGATTTTCATTTGTACACTGCAAAGTAACCGGAAAAGGCACTGGTGCAATGTTGGGCAGAGCATGGACAGAGATGCCAAAAGTGGTGTTTGCTTACACTACTATGTCAGAAGTCGTAGATCCTAAAGGATGGTCAAGTAACAACCACCCTGAAAGAGAAGGGTATCTTTCTATTTCCTTTCCAGCTTTTAAAAAAAAAACTTCAATACCCTCTTGGGATTGAACTATCTAATCAAGATGACGATAAACTCTATTGGATATTGCAGGAAGGTGTATTTTGCAGAGTACAAGTCTTCAGGAGCAGGAGGCGGAGCTCCCAACACCAGAGCTCAGTTCACCAAACACCTTAGCGACGAAGAAGTGAAAAAATTCATTACTCTTGGCTTCATTGAGGGTTCCAAGTGGGTGCTTCCTCCTCCTAAGGTGTAAATAGCTTATCTCAGGTGCAGTGATCGAGTTTGTGCCTGCACTGGTTCGTAGAAGAGCAGATGAAGAATTCTCTTTTCACTTTGTTTTTATTTCCTTGTATCTTGAATAAACACACATAAACATGTGTACCTTTTTCTTTTTCTTTTATCTTAAATGACTACACCCATACTTGTGTAAACTGGTCCAATTAATAGCTCATATCGGAAAGAAGGAAAGAATAAAAGGATGTAATTAGATTCTTCCTTTTTATCGATTCTTCAATCTTCATAGTCAATGAAAAATGGAGAGAATATGTATATATAAAAGAACTTGCATTCTATATATGAAACATATAAGAAGAATTGAATTTATACATTTCGAAAATGTATTTATGAGTTTTTTTAGTATCATGTAACATTAAAATATTTTTGAAAATCTCATAAGTATTTAATAAATTATATTTTAAAATATAATTAATTTTGATAGAAACATTTCTAATGTGTCTAATTTTGAAAAAGCCCTAATCTCGATAATATATCTAAGTTGAAATTTTAATTAAATAAAAAGTGCAAATTTTGAAAAAAAAAATAAGGATTGGAATTATAAAAAAATTAAGGATAACTACTGTTACGAAAAATCAAGCAAGAAAAGAAAAAAAAGGAAACAAAATAATCAATCACACAGCACACAAATATACATGGTTCACCTCAATTGATTAGGGCTATGTCTACGGGCAACGGTAGATCACAAATTCTCTATCAAAAAAGAAAAAAAAAAGGGGGGAAGGGGGGAGGGGGGAAGAATTATAGGAGGAGTGCGGCTAGGGTTTTTCATCCACACCTAACCTAAAACACATGAAGTTTATATATCACTCCAATACAAAATACTGAAAGTATGAAAATACCCTGAATAATAAGTCAAAGATTTCGGCCATATCTAACAAATCTCCACCTTGTATTGAATTTTCTCCCAAATCGAAAAATTACTTCTCAAACTTTGTCATTGTCAACCTCATCTTGGGACTATTTGAAACTATTGACATTTATCAAATCCAAGCAATGCCTGAACTTGCTATTAGGAACTGGTTTGGTTAACATATTTGCTAAATTGTGTTCAGTGCCAACCTTCTTCACCTTGATTCTCTTTTCTGAACAGATAAAGTGATGTCTAACATCGATGTGCTTGGTTCGATCATATTGCACTTGATCTTTAGCTAAACATATAGCACTTAAACTATCACAAAACATTATAGCTTGGTCCTGATATAACCTAAGATCATTGACTAAACCTTTCAATCAAATGCCTTCTTTAGCTGCTTCTGTCAAAGCCATATATTATACTTCTGTAGTAGATAAGGCAACTAAAGGCTATAAAGTAGCCTTCCAATTAACGACAGAACCATGCAATGTGAACATATAGCAGTCACAGATCTTCTACTATCCAAATTTGTAGCATAATCAAAATCTGAATAACCAGCAACCAAACAATCTGTATCACCTCCATATATGAGACCAACATCAGCTGATCCTCTAGATATTGGAATATGCGTTTCACTGTTTGCCAATGCTCTTTCCCAGGTTGACTCATATATCTACTCACAACACTAACCGCATGTGCAATATCGGGTCTAGTACACATCATAACATACATCAGACTTCCCACTGCACTGACATATGGTACTTTAGCCATATACTCCAACTCTGCTTCTAATTGTGCCGCAAAATCTATAGAGAGAAGAATATTTGCCGCTGAAGGAGTATTTAAAGGCTTTGATGTACTCATCCCAAATTTAGATAAAATTTTCTGAGTGTAACTCTTTTGTGACAAGAAGAGCTTCCATTGCTTTCGATCCCTGTAAATCTCCATTCCCAAAATATTCTGAGCTACACCGAGATCTTTCATGTCAAATTCTACACCAAGAAGTTGTTTTAACTTCCAAATATCTTACATGTTCTAAGCCACAATGAGCATATCATCGGCATACAATAACCAAGTAAATGTATGAACTGTCACTAAGCTTGTTGTGATACACACAATAATCATATGGACTTCTGTTGTAGCCATGATTTGTCATAAAATTATCAAACCTCTTGTGCCCATATAGAGATTTCTAAAGCCAACAAACATGATCTTCCTTTCCTTTAATGGCAAACCCCTCTGGCCGACTCATAAAAATTTCCTCTTCAAGCTCTCCGTGCAAGAAAGCTAATTTCACATCAAGTTGCTCTAACTCTAAGTCCTGATATGCATCTAAGGCAAGTAGCACTCAAATCGAAGTGTGTTTGACAACTGGAGAAAAAATCTCATTGTAATTAAGTCCTTCTTTCTGACTATACCCTTTAGCAACTAGACATGCTTTGTATCTTATACCTTCAGTACAAGAAATTCCTGCCTTTTTCTTGAAGACCCATTTACAGCCAATTGTTTTTCTTCCTTTGGGTAACTTAACAAGCTCCCAAATCTGATTCTTGTGAAGAGATTCCATCTCCTCACCCATAGTTGCAATCCACTGAGCTGATTCTGAAACTGTAATTGCTTCGCAATATGTGGAGGGCTCTAGGGACTCCACTTCTTCTGCCACTTGCAATGCATAAGCTACCATGTCTTCATATTTCTGAAGATCCATAATCTATCTACGGGGACGGTCAGTAGCAATGCTATATCATTGTTCTTGTTCTTTTTTGTGCTCTGTTTTTGATTCAATATAGGAATGTTCTTTAATCGGTTTAGTAGACGATGAACCTTGTGAATGGCTATTACTTGGAGTTGCTTCAAACTCCACCCGCTTATCAACACCATCTGCTTTTTCTAAAACAATAGACTCAACAACCTGGTGAAGCATAGAATTTTCATCAAAAATTACATTTATACTCATAATAACTCTACACTCAGATGGAGACTAGATTTTGTAATCTTTTACCCCAACGCCATAACCCATAAACATTCCCTTTTTTGACCTTGGTTCTAGTTTACCTTCAATAACATAATAGTAAGTAGGACAACAAAAAACTTTCAAAATAGAATAATCAGCAAGTTTTCCAGCCCATATCTCTAAAGGAGTTTTGCTGGCTATAGCAATTGCTGGAGAACAGTTCATCAGGTAACACGCAGTGTTATAACAGCCTCAGCCTAAAACTTTCTCGTCAATCCAACATTAAAGAGCATGCATCGAGCTCTCTCTAATAGTGTTTATTTCATCCTTTCTACTACTCCATTTTGCCATAGGGTGCCTCTAACTGTGCGGTGTCTAGCAATGTCTTCATCCTTACAGAATCCATCAAATTCACCTGAACAAAACTCTTAAGTCATTATTTGTGCAAAGACATTTTATCTTCTTCTTTGTCTGATTCTCTACCAAAATCTTCCATTGCTTGAAAGTTTTGAAAACTTCACTTTTATGCTTCAACATGAATGCCCATGTCATCTTGGAGTAGTCATCGATCACAGATAAAAAATATCTCTCTCCGTTAAAAGATGAAACACGAGAAAGACCCCAACAATCAGCATGAGTGTAATCTAGTGTTGCCTTTATCCTTCTTAAAATGAACTCGGCATTGTTTCCCGAAAACATAATGCTCACAAAACCCAAAATTAGTTGTCGTGTATGCCCCAAGTAAGCCCTGTGTGCGTAGAATAGTCATTCCCTTTTCATTCATGTGCCCTAGTCACATATGCCACAACTTGGTCTGATATTATTATGACTGTTCTTAAGGGGAAGCTGTTGCAGCTGAACCTATCAATGGTATTCCCTGCAAAATATACAAGGTACCATATTTGACTCCCTTCATTACTACCAATGCACCTTTGGTAATTCGAAGTACTCTACCTTCATAACTATACTTGAAACCTTTTGAGTCCAAAACTCCCAAAGAAATCAAGTTCTTTTTCAAATATGGCACATGTCAAACATCAACTAAAGTTCTAATTGTACTGTAATGCAATATGATCTTAATTGAACCAATGCCTGTTACCTTGCACGATGTGTGGTTTCCCATTAAGATGCTATCACCATCCTTTTCCTTATAGGTTATGAACCAATCTCAATGTGGCACATATGATAAGAGTATCCTAAATCCAAAACCTAATTATTCTCTAAATCTGATCGATCAGTCATTAAAAGAACCATATTTTCTTCTGACGCATAATCATTTTGAGCAACAGTAGCATGTTGAGTTTTTGCTTTATTCTTCTTTGGACATTCATTCTTCCAATGACCTGGTTCTTTGCAATAATTACAGATTTCTAGTGGATTTACAGTTGAATATCAAGATTTAGACTTAGACCTTTCTTTGCCTTTCCACTTTCCTTTTCCCTTCTGAGGACGTCTTCGCAATTTTTCAGAATTTGCAGCTACCAATCCAACCGCAGAACTTTCTCCAGTATTTCCAGATGCCTTATGCATAAGCTCCCGGGTATGAAGATAGGACCTGACTTCTTTTAAAGTGATAGTACCTTTTCCAATAATAAAAGAATTCACAAATTTTTCATATAATGGAGGCAAAGAGACTAACAAAATTAGGGCAGTGTCTTTGTTTTGTATTTTAACATCTAAGTTTTGAAGATCTATTAAAATAAACTTTAATTCTTTCAAATGTTCTTTCAGAGGCATACCTTCTTTCATACGAAGACCAAACAAATGTTGCTTCAGTAACAACTTGTTAGTCAAAGATTTTGTCATATATAGGCTTTCCAACTTCATCCACAGACCTACTACAGTATCTTCATTCACCAATTCGTAGAATATCTCATCCGCCAGACATAGCAAAAATGGTTGAGTGCACCTTCTCTTATTATTCAGCAAAAACGAACCCGTTCATTGATTCTGGCTTCTTTCCTGAAAGCG
This sequence comes from Erythroxylum roraimae, assembly GCA_027568915.1. Taxonomy (NCBI): domain Eukaryota; kingdom Viridiplantae; phylum Streptophyta; class Magnoliopsida; order Malpighiales; family Erythroxylaceae; genus Erythroxylum; species Erythroxylum roraimae. Next base: position 23,617,391 of record JAOSBL010000007.1, read on the forward strand.
GTGTCTAGATCGACTGTTGTTTCAATAAAGCAAGCATCTTAATGCGCTAAAGACTGAAATTGTTCTTCCTAGTAAATTTATAAATCTTAATGCTGTGTGATGACATCTCTATACTTGATTAATAGATTCAGGCAAAACCAAAAGCTCTAATATCAGTTTGTTACAGAAAATCAAGCATGAAAAGAAAAGAAAGGGAAACAAAACAATCGATCTTATAGCACACAGATTTACGTGGTTCACCCCAATTGATTAGGGTTATGTCCATGGGTAATAGAAAATCACAACTTCATTACCAGGAAAAAAGAAGAAGGAAGAATTACAATAGGAGTGCGGCTAGGATTTTTCATCTACATCTAACATAAAACAGATGGAGTTTATATATCACTCCAATACAAAATACTGAAAGTACCAAAATACCCCTAAATAATAAGTCAAAGATTAAAAGGCATATCTAACAACTACAATACCCAACCATCAATTTCATAAAGGAATGTATGATTTTGAAAGTTTCAAAAATTTCAAGAAAAAAAGGATATTTTAAAGTACTCAAAATGTCAAATTTGAATAAAATTAAAGACGTATCGATATAACTAGAATGGTAACAACCTCAGTTTCTTTTAGTTTGATTACGGAAGGATCAATTTGAAAAGATAACCTAAATTATGAAAAATTTTGAGAATCCTTAAATTTAAAATCGAAAAATGACAAATATCCAATTTTGAAGAAATATAACTTAATTCTCACTAACTGTGAGATGATGTTTTTTAAAGAAAAGAATGAATTGTGTAGGGTTTTAGAAAATATCAAAATATAAATAATCAAGATGAAAAATAGAAGAAAAGAGGAGGAGAAGAGTTTAAAATGTGAAGGCCCTATTTGTTTCCATTTCTTTTTTCCATTTATCGTTGTGGTTTTAAAAAAAAAAAGAAAACAATTCATTAAAACACGTTTGGACGAGTTTGGAGGAGTATTGTTGCCATTTCTTGTTTCTAAAAATAAAAAAATGCAATAAGTTTATAGAAACATAAAAAGACGTTTTTATAAGATTTTGAAACATGATTTTTTTCTCGTAAAAACCACTCATACCGATTTCACTACCTTTTGTGTTTCTTTTTCAGCCTTGCTCTGCCTTCACTAGTTTGTGCTTGCTCCTTCATCTTTGAGAAATGGTTAACAATGGAGGTAGAAGGGGCAAATGCAGAAACCATAACACAAAAATACTGCCAGAAAGTTTCAAGCAACACCAGAAGTGAGATAAGCAACACAAGTCAGTACCCAACCATCTACCATTTGGTCATCGTCAAGGAAGCTACCGCCCAATTGGTCCACCGTCTCTGACACTACCTTCCCTACACACGACGAGCAAGAACCAGCCTTGCATGAATACGGTAAATCAACACCTTCCTCCTCTGCATGGTCAAGACTGTACATATCGTTTGGGACTGTTATCACTTTCTTTCCTTCTGGAGTAATAAACTTCACGTTGTACGCCGTCATGGCCTTAATCCGCCCTCCGCGCTCACTTTTCAACCCGAAAAGCGCCTATCCCATGTTCAAAATCGCCCTCCGACTCGTCGTGCCAGGATGTCAAGGAGGAGCTCAATGTCACGCCAGAGAGTGTTGCCGTGGAAGCCATTTTTGTGGGTTAAGCTTAGCTTAGCTTAGAAGAGAGAGTGGCAATGGCAAGTCTCATTCTCGCATCTTTTTAGTATAGAGTAGAGCACACGTAGCACTTGTCTTATAAATGTTGTAGCACATCATTTAATGCGGCAGAGCTACTTTTTAAAGACTAGTCTTCACGTGAAGACCATAGAGCACGCAGCACTGATCTTCACATTTAATGTGGTAGTACATCTGCAAAGCCTACTCTTCAAAAGCTTATTCTTTACGTAGTAGCCTTTGTCTCTATATCATAATGGTTCATTTGTTACAAAAGTTAGCTTACTCTTTACATCCCAGTGAAGCCTTAAGTCCTATTATAGGGAAGTGTTATTATAGTGAAGTTTTGTCATAATAAGAATTAGTTAATTAAAAAATATATTATATTATATTATAATTATTACAAATAAGAGTATAATTAAAAAAAGAAACAGAATAATAAAACTAAACATGTTTTTACTTTTAGTTTTTTATTAGAAATCTCAACCAAACAAATTTTTTATTTCAGTTTTTATATTACAAATCTCAACAAGTAGGTTTTTGTTTTTTTAAAGGAAAAAACAGAAACAAAAAACAATAACAAAAAAATAGAAGTGAAACCAAATGACCCGAAGATTAGTCAATCACATAACTTTACTAGTTGACTAGTATTTATATGTGGTGGACCACCCTATAAGAAGAATTTTATTATTGTGATAAGGAGAATTTTATTATTGTGATATGTGTTTTTTAAGAAATTGGTACATGACCGGAGGTCTACGATCACCTATAATCTATGTGTATTAAAATAATTTAAAAATTAAAAATTATTCCCTTATTTTTATATATTATTAATTATTTATTGATGTATAAGAATAATTTAAATAATATTAGTCCTAATAACTATAAAAATATCAAAATGATAATAATTAAACCTTTGTGGGGTATTTCACATTGCCATGTGTTTGATATTATGTAGTAAAAGCCAATTTTGGAAAATTAACGGATTTCAATACCCCTCCCTTTCATGATCTCTACTTTACTTTAGTTTCTGAAATTTAAAGACTAACTAAATTTAGTCTGTGACACATATTTTGATTTTTTATAGTTTTAATTTTAATTTTTAAAATAAACTTTTAAAAAAAAATTAAATTTTAAAAATTGATTAATTTATTATAATTGTTTAATTAATTTATAAATTATATAAAATAAAATAAGTGATAATTTTGTTTTCCATTTTGATTATAAATTTGTTTTTTGTGTTGTTTATAAAAGATAATTTATAAATTATAGAAAAAATTAATTAAAGCGAAATAAATGATAATTTTGTTTTTCATTTTGTTTATAAATGTTAATTTATAAATTATAGAAAAAATTGATTAAAACAAAAGAAATGGTAATTTTGTTTTTCATTTGTAAGATAAAAATTTTAAAATTTAAAATTTGATTAATTTATTAAAATTGTTTAATTAATTTATAAATTATAAAAAATATTAAATTAAATTTAACAAAATTAATTGATTTTATTATTATTATATTAGCCCGCACTAAAGAGGAGTCTAGATCCTCTGTCCAGTTTTATGGTGTCTTATTCTGTCTCATGAATTTCAGCCATTCATTTATGTGGGCTCCCCGTGAGTCCCGCATAAATAAATAGCTGAGATTCATGGGACAGAATAAGACACCATAAAACTGGACAGAGGATTTTGTCCTACTAAAAGAGTCTAGATCCTCTGTCCAGTTTTATGGTGTCTTATTCTGTCCCATAAATTTCAGTCATTCATTTATGTGGGCTCCGCATGAGTCCGCATAGATAAATGCGAGACCTGCATAATTAAATGACTGAGATTTATATGACAAAATAAGACACCATAAAACTGGATATTGTCTCACTAAAGAGATGTGTGTAGCCTTCGTCAACATTGAAAGTTGCGTTGGTAGTGCAAAGGAAGCGTAAGAAAATAAGGGGAAAAATGAGAAATAGTCTTTAAATAAAACTACGACCTTTTTTGAAAGAGTTCAGATTTTCTGTCCAATATTATGGTGTCTTATTGTGTTCAATAAATCTCAGCCATTTATTTATGTGAGGTCCGCATGGAAACCGCGTGGATCCCGCAAAAAAATGGTTGAGATTTTATAAGATAGAATAAGACAAAATAAAACTGAAAAGAGGATCTGGTTTCTTTTTTAAACAGAGAGTACTGAATGAAATATCATTAGAAAAAGTCAAGAAAAGAATAAGGTAATCAGTTGTTGATGAAAGTTCAATAGGCACCAAAAGAACAGTAACAAAATTACGCATGTTTATGTGCTTTCACGCAATATACTTACAACAAGGTCTCAATAGGAATTTGGGTCACTCAATATATGTGATAAAGAGAAGATAACAAAGCAAAAAGAGAAATTTTCATCAGCTCTTGCACGAAGCGGTGCAGGCAAAAACTTTGCTCCTAAGATAAGCTATTACACCTTGGGAGGAGGAAGCACCCACGTGGAACCCTCAATGAAGCCAAGACTAATGAATATTTTCACTTCTTCGT